>CM045769.1:101597872-101875360 GCA_025200525.1 Camellia lanceoleosa | reverse complement strand
TCAATGTAATAATAAAGACGGTGGTAGTTAGGCTTGAATGCAGGAAAAATCTGAGGTTTAGAGCTCAATATGGTGGGTTTTAGCTTTAGAAGATGAACAAAGGAAAGTGACCTTCAAGGGATACAAGTTGCTATGTATGAGAGATGTAAAAGTACGGCCGTTTCAATTTTTTGACAAGGTTTGATGGCCGCCGCATGGTATAGTCGGTAGTGGCCATGTGTCCCATGATTGAAGTGGTGTCGAATCGGGACAGTGAACGGCTAACAACTTGCAAGACTTGTTAGAACCGAAAGCGTATCGCGAGATCGAAAACATTTTATCTCGATTAACTTGAGCAACGATAGTTCTGATCGAAGATAATAATCCTAACCATGCGTTGTAGATGGAATTATGACAATTGAGAGGAAATTTATGTGGATAACTGGCTCTAGCCAAGTCTATCAATTTTAGATGTTGGCCACGCTTTTATGGGCTACAGAGACCGGGTAGCTTGACGCATAAAGGCCATCGGGCCTAGCTTTAATGGGCCTTGGGATGTTGTGTGGCACCATTGGTGATTGCATCAAAATGGTGTGATGTAGAAGGCCGAGCTAGGGTTATCTCGACAAGGTGACTTAACGGTCATGATTGCACTAATTCGTCGTGAGTAGTGCTGCACCGGGAGCAAATTTCTGGCCAGGGCATGCTGAGTTTGTTAGCAGGATTAACCATCTCACTTGGGTTGACAGTAGGGGTGTTATCAGATAGGCATTGTCCTATGTGAAAGTGATTCCTAGGAGGACTTTGCTATGAGAGTTAGAAGTCCTACTAGGATTGTGCGTCACGTGAAATCTATAAAAGCTTGTGATTACGCCTATTTCCAGTGTATTGCAAATTCATACTCCCGAATTCACGTAGCCAGTTTGTGTCTATTGTCTACTTGGCTGCATTTAGGCAATTCGAAAAGATTTTAAGCATATATCCCCCGCCCACGCTTTCATGAAGTTTTCAAAGTGATAAAGATGGCCCACCATTTGGGAGGAATGCAAAATTTAATCAACAGGATTATATGAGATATAGACTATTTCTGTACTTGTATAGTTTCAATCTTAAATAATGTAATTAATTGGGTTAGATAAGTTGGACTATCAGACAGTATATGCTATATGTGTAATTAGTAGAAAATAATGTTTATAAATACAAAAAATTAATAATTTATTCTATGTCATGAGACTGTTTAAGTACCATTTTTTTACAAAAGTGTTGTTTGTTAGCTTATTTGTTTATTTGAATTACATTACTCTTCTCTACTTTTCTCGTGAGTATTTTTTCATAATCAAGCTAAAAAAAATTAACTTATAAATCATACCTAAAACAACCTTCATTATTGAATTTTGTATAGTTGTGACTATAATTGTAAAATTTAATTTTCTTTCATATCATAATTGTCTCCAAAATACACATCTTAAATAAGTTACGGTATTTTATTTTATTTTATTTATTTTTTCTTTTGGTTTTGTTTTTTGTCTCCTTTTGTATTTCATTAGAAAAGGTTCTTCTTAGCCTCTAGTTTGTTTTTTTGGTTGGAAAAATGTTATGCATCTCAAATAAATTATCAGTTTTTCTATCAAATCTTCTTATATGTGGGTATGGAATCACACAAATCACATGTGTAGTAGGTCTCATACCCCATGTAAGAGATTTAGTAATTTATTTGAGATCCCTTTAACATAACTCTTTTGGTTTTATTCCATGCCAAATAATCGCTCCTGATTGACAATAAGTTAATAGCGCAGAGAAGTTTAGTGATGGCTCTCTTCCTTTATTTTAAAAAGGTGTAATTATAGAGGGTGATTCCTGAGGTTACATTTACGGTTATTATAAGTTTGGTTGAGAGATTTGATAAGAGATTTAAAAAGAAATAGAAAAAGTGGATGAAATACTTAGAATAAAATATACCTAAATTTCACTTTAGTTTTACATATTTTTTCCTTTCTCTTTCTCAAACACGCTCAAATTCTTCAATTAAACACAATGTTACAGCCTGAAACCTGGAGATTCTAGAGACTGGCTAATTAGATGGTGGTTATATAGTAAACCACTCAACCAAGTAACAGTAATGTTCTAAATTAATACATATGCAAATAATAGCTTTATAAATCATAATCTAAAAACCACCCTTATTATTGAATTTGTATAGTTGTTGATTATAATTGTAAAATTTAACTTCTTCAGATCATAATTGTCCCAAAGAACACCCTCTTAATAAGTTACAGTATTTTTTGTTTTTATTTTTTTCTTTGGTTTTGCTTTTATTTTTGCTTTTGTCTCCTTTTGTATTTCCATTAGCAAAGGTTGCTTCTCTAGTCAGTTTGTTTTTTTGGTTTTATCCAAGGAAATAATAGTCTGATTGACGATAAAAGCCCAACGCCAGAGAAGCGAGTGATGGCTATGCTTTTTTTTTTTTTTTTCTTTTTTCAAAGGTGCTATTATAGAGGGGTGATTTTGAAGTTATACCTTAAAAGAGAATAGAGATTTCAAAGGGTCACGCCTTTAGATGGTGTTATAGTAGTAAGGTCACTCAATTAAGCAGTGGTAAGCTGTGGATTAGCACATATACAAATATTTAAACCCATTACACTTTTGAGCATTAGTATAATTCACTACCAAGCTTAAAAAGATCTCATTCTACTAATCTGTGACAGTATATCGCCGGGTGATCGGGCCAGAGAGAATGAACCTGGGATATGGGGTTCTCTTTCTTTATTTTTATCTTTTGATTAGGTGACTTTTTTTTTATTTATTTAAAATATTTATAAATACATTAATTGAAATTTACTTAAAATACTAATTGTGACTTGTAGTTTTTGAAAATTGTAACTTATTCTTTTAAATTTTTAATCGTGATAACAAATGACTAATTTCATTAATCAATCAATAAGTCAATTAACATTTTTAATGATTTCAAATATATTTTAATTAATGTTTTGATTATTTTTGTATAGGAGGATAGGTAGGAATTTTATCCTCTATTAAATGACAAATTTTGATATGAATATTTGTAATTTCAGAATTACAAAAGACAATTCATATTTTAAACAAATTTCAGACGTTGTATTTATAATTATTTACAGAGAATAAAATAATAAATTAAAGGATAAATTACAAATAAACCTTCAAATCGCCTTTAAAATATAAATTGTTTAGTTTTGAAAATTACAAATGTCCCACTGTCACAATTTTTTTTATCTAATAGAATTAATTGAAAAAAATAATTTTTTAATTATTCTCCTATACAAGAAAAAAATTAGCAGAATTTTTAATTGAAATATATTTATAACATTATTAAAAAATAATAATTTATTTAATAATTTATTAATAAAATATATTAATTATTATGTAATTAAAAATTTTTAAAAAATAAAATATATTTTTTAAAATCATATAAGACAATTTATATTTTAAATAAATTTTAAGATATATGTATTCGTAATTTGTCCTAAGTTAAATGACAGCAAACAGTTTCCTAACAAACAATTTGTTTACTGTATCAGGACAAAATATAATTTCCTTTGACAGACCACAATTACCCATGTCCAAAAAACGCCAGTTTAGATAAATTTCATTAGCCACAAACGGAAGGCAATATCAGCAGAAGGGGGCAAAAACAAGACTTCAAAAGTAAAATTTCACACTTAAATTATAACTATTATATATATATATATATATACAATCATCAAATCAATTAACTACTAAAAAAACTAAAAATCATTTAGAACACTTTTTTTTTTAGCTAGAATAAAATAGTCAAATAGCTAAAAAAGCCCACACCAAACGAGGGCTATCTCTATATAGTGGCCCGGGTTTAAACTTGATCATTTTATATTCTTTGGTTTTGGATTTTGTATCTATTGGTGTTGTTGACCTCTATTCTAGTTATATATTATCTTTGAGTTGTGAATTGGATTTTTAGGTTATGTTTTGAAATAGATTGGGCTTAGTATTTCTAAGGAGGTTTTGGTTGGGTGAACTTGAATTCACTCAAGCGTGTTTTAGTTACTCGAAAGGCTTTTTCCTTTCTTTCTAGATTCAATTGCGATGAATTTCTAGGAGTAGGGCTTTTCTCTCGAAGCGGTGTTTTGGTCGCTTGAGCGGTTTGTTTGAGTTTGACTTTGGAATTTTGTTTTCGCTTGAGCCTAGGTTTGGTCGCTCGAGTGGTAGGTTGTGTTTGAAGCTCGAGCGCTAAAGTTTTATCGCTCGAACGTTCCGTCTGCATAAATCAGGAAGTCACTATTTACTCACCTTTTGGATCTCTCTCTCTCTACAAATATCTAAACCCATTTGTTTCACCTCTCCGTAAACTTTGTGTAAATCTTCCGATCTACTTCAATCCGTATTTCTATAGTCATGCTTTTGGAATTAAAGGTAGAGCTTGAGGAACGGTTTGTTTTAACTGAGAAGTTTGGATTTTCAACATGGCCGCTTTGGTGTTGATCTACTTTTCTTCTTATTTTGAGGTAGGATTTTGAATGGTTTGCATGTTATTTAACCTCGTCATGTGTTAGTTAGTTGTTAAACTTTAGAAGCCTTTGGGTTTGATTTGGGCTTGAATTGATTCACAAAAGAGGGTTTTAGGATGGGTTTTTAAATTATTATTGGGTTGTTTATGATAATGGATGGTATTGAAATTTGAGAGGAATTGCTTTTCAAAATGAGAAATATATGTTATTTTTGGCATAATGAAATTCTTGGTAAATCTTGATTTGAACAAAAGGGGAAAAATTGATGGAATTTATAAGAATGTTATGATGGTTGTTTGAGTCGAAAAGAGGAGATTGAACATTTCATTGTTAATTATATATTGGAATTATTAGAATATGAGATTATGAGTTATGCTTCTTCTTGAAATTTATATATTGAATAGAGATAACTGCTGGAACTATGGATGAAGGATATTATTGCTTGTTGTAGAGATTGTATGAGAAACTAGGTTAATTGAAACCAATTCATTCATGTATTGCATTGATGAATTACTTCATACTTATGTATTGAAAAGTATAATTTTGAGAAAATGGATGAATACCGTGGGTGAATCGTTCAAGAGTATGGTTGTGGTTATTTATGTTGTCCTTAGAAGTCTAGAAATCTGGTGAAATGGCTTTTGGTAGTGCTTTCATAGCCTATTTGCGTATTAATGCATTTAGGAAAGATTCTCAAGTATATTTGCGTTCTCTATTTTCCATTTTAAAGAAAATATATAAACCGTGGTTTGAATTCTCGCATAGTATGCTTTTTTTTTTGAAAAGGAAAACACATGTTTTGGCAATGGCATTCATGTTCATTCATCATATAGCTTTGTTAAACATCATACATACATTAAACTTGTTTCTACTTGGGCTTAGTTCACCCTATGTGAAATCAACTTTCAAGTGCTAATGGTATGCCTTCACCAAAGGGATAGCTTAGGAGGACATTGAGCTGGAGACTCGCTTTTTGTTTTGTGTAGGCTCTAGAGATTTTCTCAGATGAGCTTTTGACCCACTTTTGTTGTAACTACAAAATCTTGGAAACTTGTAACTTTTAGGCATAAACTTGTATTTTCATACTTTGTTCTCGATTATAGATCACATGCTATAGATTTAAATCTAGGATTGATGACTATATTAACTAATATGACATCTTTTGTAATACATTTGTAATCTCCCCAAAATGTGTGTCACAATCATCTTTATTTAATTATGCGATAATATGAATTAATTTCGTAATATCTGCCTCAATTGGGAAAATATCCAAGGAGGCTACAACCTTGGGACTAAATTGACAACCATAATGGGTTCAAAACCGAAATTGAGTACATTGATATGATAATGGGAATTTTTAGAGCCATTTGAGAAGTTTAATTAAAAATTGATTTCGCTCGATTTGTTAAATCATGTTTGGCTCATTATTTAAAAAATATATAGAGATACAGGGGAGCCAATAAATAGAGGAATGAAATTGTTATACCCGAGAGTCAGAATGTAACGGCCCATTCTCGCCAATCGGGACGCCAACACGTTCTAAGGCCAATAGACTTGAGAGGGCATGTCGACAAATGAAAGAATAATAAATAAAGTAGACTCGCCCCGAGGCCCGTAAAATGGATATAAATACAAGAGCTCCAGATTTGTAAAGGTATGTAAGAATTACTTAAAACTTAGTCAACAAGCTTTCTGAGGAGAAGAACTGACTTGTCCGTCGGAGTGCTAATTCGCACCCCTGACAGAGTATTTGTATCTTTGTAGGTGACTAGTCGAGGATCATTGGCGCTTACCAGATTCAAGAGTATTTCAAACCACTTCTCAATCGGCGCCGGCTCAGGGAATACTCAAATATATCCATGAAAGACATGATCAAGATCCTCCGATAGCCACCGATGAGACCAAGACAGAGATGACTTCACTCCGCAAATACGCCGAAGGAAACCGCCACGCAATGACGCCGCCAACTCTAACTCACTAACGACTTCAACGAAGGAGACGATGCAAGCGACCATAGAATGCCGCATGCATCTTGTAGAGTTTGGACAACGCTATCGCCGAGAATCTAACACCTTCGCCACGATCCGCCTTAGAAAGTAAAGTCCAAACGGCAAGCCTCAAGGTTCCCCGAGCTATTCTAAGGGCGTGTCCTCAACGATCTCGAGGCCAACAAAGATAATGCCGACTCGCCGCCAGTTTTAACCGACATTTTGAGGAGGTGACAGCGACGACATCGCCTAAGAGGCGCCCCGCTGACACCGTGAGCATATGATATATGTACCGCCGATAGCCCCATCGAGACATGCAATCTGGGCCACCCCTAAGCCTCAAAGACGCCACACCAACAAAGTGACCCCGCCCGAGAAGCACCAAGCACGCCGACGACGACTCGACTTGAGCGCGTAACACTCCTCACGAGATCCTTCGTTGTTGCGCCACGCCAGAACAGCTTACCGTCAACGCGCCCTTATCGACCGTGGAAGCACTTCGAGAGGTTATGTACTATAAAACCTTCATCAAACTTGTTCAACGATTCGGATCCGACTCAGCCTTATCCACTATTCGCTTCAACGCCAACCCTAATACCCATTGAAAAAGATCAACCTACCCGCTCGAGCCCTGAACTGCGGATGTGGGAATTCTGGTTGTCGTCGCCATCGCCATACAATCTCATCATAAGGCCATGGTTGCATACCGCAGCCGCCCCAAGTACCTACTACCACTACCGCTACGCTTCAACTAATACGGCGAGCAGATCCGCGGTTTCAACAACAAGACAAGACAGCATTCCGCCGCCAAGACGCCGGCGAACCGCAGTAAACCCATTGAAGTGCCCAATCGAGATCCTCGATGACGCCAAGGCCAACCAAACGAAAAGGCCACGGAAGGTTTAGACCGGCTGACATTGATGGAAGCCCGTAAAGTTTTTATGATCAGGCCTCTTGAGCCGTGTCGACAGACGCCAGCCTAATCACTTTCTTACCGGAACCTCGACGCCTTTTGCGGACTCCATACGAGATGCCGAATAGACCCGTCCTCATAGCACCATCTAAATGTCGACCCTGCAAGCCGATCATTCAGAAGGCTTGCGATCCTCCGCAGAACATACCGCCAAGTAGAAGAAGTTGACAAATTGCTTGACGCCGGCAATTAGAGAAGTCACCTATCCCACGTGGGTTTCCAACACAAAGGTGGTGAAAAAGAAAATGGAACTTGGCGAAAAAGGCCAATTTCACGGACCAACAAAGCTTGCCCCAAAGACCGCTTCCTTACCGAGAATTGACTACTGCTGACGATGCGATTCAAGACGCCACCGACGATGAGTTTCCTTGATGCCTACAGGGCTACCATCGACGCTATGAACTGGATGATCGAACAAAAAAGCATTCCTCACCCAAGAGGAACTCATCGCTACAAAGTTATGCCTTTTGGATCGAAGAACGCAGGGCAACTTACCAAAGATCGTCACCACGATGTTCATGAACAAATTTCAGACATTAATACCATGGAAGTATACATCGATCACATGGTGGTGAAGTCCAAAGAAGAACAAAACCATATAGCCGAATTCGAAAAGACATCCAACACCCCACGCCAATACGTAATGAAGCAACGCCTCCAAATGCGTGATTCGGATCGGCCCGCAAGAAATTTCGGGTTATATCACAACCACCGAGGAATCGGCCAACCCGAGGTAAGTCACAGCAATTTTGGAACCGAAGTTCTCGCTCGAAAGAAGTCCAAAAGTTGATGGGAATGGTCACAGACTCAACAGTTCATCACCGATCTACGCATCACCAGAGACAATTCTTTCGTGACACTACGCCGTAAGCAGAAGCTAATGGTCTCTAATGCAAAGCAATTTTAATCTGCTCAAGACCTACCTTCGGACAAGACTTTCTAACAACACCGCCACGGCGACCCCCTCATTCTATATCCGACAGCCTCACAATACCAGACATTAAAAGAGAGGAAGGGCAAAGAACGCCAAGCAGTATTATGAGCAAGGCAATGGTGGACGCCAAACACGCCATCTACCGAAAACTTGTCCTAGCCTTGGTCATGGCAAAGAAGAAAACCGATGCATTACAAAGGACACAAGATTAGGTGCTAACAGACTATCCCTTCGATCAAGATTTCACGGAATGCGAAACATCGTATGGTTTCAAGTGGGCGCCGAACTCGCCAATTCGACATCTGGGCTACCAAAACCGCAATCAAGGGGGCGGTGCTTGTCGACTTTTGTTGCCGAATTACAGAGGGCTTGCCGAATTCCTCGCTCGATGACGTTCACTTAAAGACCGAAGTTCGTCAAAGCGATTGAGAATTTATGTTGGGGACATTTGGCAATTATATTGTGATGGATCGCTTAACCGGGCAAGGCGCGCCGGCTGAGAATTATGTTCCCGACGGCGCAAGAATTAAGTCAGCGGCTCGCTTAAGGCCAAATAACGGTTAATATGAAGCCTCGTCGGATCGGAACGCGACATTCGCCGCTGCGCATGTTGGTGTTTTAGACTCAAAATTGGTAATCAACCACCGGCGGTAGTACGCGGCAAGAGACGAGCGATATGGCGGCCTATATGAAAACGGCTAACTCCCTGTCGATTTAAATTCACCATCATGAGTCGAACCAAATAACACGCGATCAAAATACACACGCTGATGCCCGCTTGCTTAGCCTCCGCCATCAACTCCGGAAGCCTGCTCAAGCGCATTATCAAAAGGTAGGTTTCGCCCCTAACTAAGTATCGCCCTCCGAGGAAAACCCACATCAACATTATAGAACTGCTCCAAGTTGAAGGACCCCATTGTCGATTCCTTTCTCGAGCAACTCCTGAGGACAAAAAGAAGCACACAACCGCGAAACAAGGTTCGCAGACTACTTAGATCCACAAGGAGGGCTTTACAAAAGTCCCTCTCAGTCCATACTTGAATGCGTGCACCCGGCAGTAGAGGAGCCGCCACCGAGATACACTTAAGGCCAGGTGCCCATTCGGGGACGCCTCGGCCCATCGAGCGATAACATTGGATATTATTGGCCTACGATGAGAGCCGACGAGAAAATTATGTCAAGAAATGCAATGCCAAAATTCTCCCACTAACTCATCAGCCCAAGCAGGCTTTTGAATTTATCACAAGTCTGCGGGCCGCTTTTGCTCAAGGGGACTTGATATCGAGGATCGCTGTCGAGGGCCCCAGGAACAAGCTTATTTCTAATCGAAGAACAGACATTTCACAAAGTGGGTCGAAGCGAGGCTCTAACCCATATACGAGATTCGACATTAAGCGCCAGTGTGGAGGAACATCATTACACGATTCGGCATTCCAAGAGCATTGATCTCGATAATGGTACCTGGCTCGATTGTATGATACCGAGAATTCAGCAAAGAAATATGGTATTGAGCCTACTTTCACGCCACTACCCCCAAAGTAACGGCGTCAAGCTTCAAACAAATCTATCTTGGACGGTATCAAAAGAGATCGAAAATGCCAAAGGCGATTGGTCAAGAGTTGCCGAGTGTACCGTGGGCCCATCGCATAACGCCAAGACGATCATCGGAGAAACGCCGCTGCCTTTATGCTTTAACCCAAGAAATCTTACCCTAGAGATCGGCTTACCAACTTTGAGATCGCAAGCCTTTGACACAGTCAAATGACATGATGCTCGCTCGATCGGGTTCGATTGAAGAGCGAAGAGACCGCGCTTAGCATCCATGGCACGCCATCGCCAGCAGCCGCTAAGTCATACAATCGGCGAAGTTCTTGGCCGCCACAATCCAGAGAACCGGTCCTAAAGAAGGTATCGCCACCGACCGACGCCGCCGATGGAAAGCTTGGTCCGAATCGGACGCCCCATCGATAGATTCCGTCATAGGAGCATATCGGCTCGACATGTCAGAAAAGCTCGCCACGTCTGTGGAATTCAACACATCTACGAATTTTATCAATGACCCGACTGGGCTTGATACTTGTACACATATCGCTGTAATGCAAGATTTCGTGTTTTTACATGTCCGAGCTCAACATTTAAGGCCAAAACAAGTCTCCGGATTCGAGCGCCTTCGTGGATGTCACGATTGGCCAAAACAAGTCTCGATTCGAGCCCCTTTGGTGCACGACACCTTAGGGTCAATAAGTCTCCGGATTCGAGCGCCTTCAGGATTTCACGACACAAGATGAGTCTCTCGATTCGAGCCCTTCACGGATGTCACGATTAGCCAAAACAAGTCTCGATTCGGAGCCCTTTGGTGCACGACACCTTAGGGTCTAATAAGTCTCCAGATTCGAGCGCCTTCGTGGATGTCACGACACAAGATGAGTCTCCGGATTCGGGAGCTACGTGGATGTCACGATTGCCAAAACAAGTCTCCGGATTCGAGCCCTTTGGTGCACGACACCTAGGGGTCAATAAGTCTCCGGATTCGAGCGCCTTCGTGGATGTCACGACACAAGATGAGTCTCCTGATTCGAGCGCCTTCGTGGATGTCACGACACAAAACAAGTCTCCCGGATTGAGCCCTTTGGTGCATGACACCTTAGGGCCTAATAAGTCTCCTGATTCGAGCGCCTTTGTGGATGTCACGACACAAAACAAGTCTCCGGATTCGGCCCCTTTGGTGCACGACACCTTAGGCCGAATAAGTCTCCTGATTCTAAGCCCCTTGGTGCACACCTTAGGGCGAATAAGTCTCCTGATTCGAGCACCTTCGTGGATGTCACGACACAAAACAAGTCTCCTGATTCGGAGCCCCTTTGGTGCACAACACCTTAGGGCCGAATAAGCCTCCGGATTCGAGGCGCCTTCGTGGATGTCACGACACAAACAAGTCTCCGGATTCGAGCCCTTTGGTGCACGACACCTTAGGGCCGAATAAGTCTCCAGATTCGAGCGCCTTCGTGGATGTCACGACACAAGATAAGTCTCCGGATTCGAGCCTTTGGGGCATGACACCTTGGGGCAATAGTCTCCTGATTCGAGCGCCATTTGGGGCATGACGCCTTAGGGCCGCTAATGCATTTCAACGTTTATACTATGCAAAGGCAAAATATTCTAATCAAAGTCTAAATATCAAAGCCTAAATATTCCAATAAAATTCAATGGCCGCGTCAAGATCCACCTCGATTCGGCTGAGGCATGGGGAACCTCTCGCTGACCTCCTTTGAGGGGACCCGTCACATTTACTAAGGCGTCAAGTTTTTCCCGATCCTTGACGCTTCTTCTTCCCTACCAAGGGCTCATGGGTCAGCTAAGGCAGTTATTAATCTAGCTTCCGCCAATTTTTACTTGGCCACCTTTTTCAAAGAATGCCTCGCCACCCAATGAGTATGAACCGCTCGGTTTTCACGCCGCTACCGCCAAGGCAAGGCAAGATGACATTTAGTCGGCCAATTTTACTCGCCACCTTTTTCAAAGAATGCCTCTACAAATTTAATGAGTATGAACCGCTCACCACGCCGCGCTTCGCCAAGGCAAGGACAGACATAGATCTATTACGAAATATCACCATAAAGTCACTAAACATCAAGACATTGAGCGTAATTTATAACATTTTACAACTACAAAAGTATCAAAGTCCATTCATAACTTTATAATATCAACCCGCATGAAAATGCCCGATAAACAAATACAAAATAACAAAACAAACGGAAAAAGTGCTCTCGAAATCATAACAAATTGTGTATCGAAAAGATCAACCTCGAATCGCCTCCAATGGATCGATGTCCACTTGCTCATACGGTATATATTCAAAAACTCCAAATAAGAAGAAGGGCCTTGTGCCAACCATGTTTGAAGCCCCGATTCTCAAACCGAGAGACCGATCCACATACTCGTGAGTCCAAATCTTCCGCTTCAAACTTTTTGAATCGGCAATCTCCTTGCCAACTCAGCCTCCAAGCTGGCAACTGCCTTTTGAGACAAGCCAAGTGCAGCTTCCATATCGTCGGCCTTCTTCTCCGCCTCCGCCTCAATTTATCCGCATGACGAGCTTTCTCTACCTCGCCTCAAAAGCTTCGTTCGCTCTTAAAAATTCGCCCCATCTTTTTCTCTCGCCCTCAACTTGCTTGTGAATGACTAATCTCTTGACGGCGCCGAGATGACGGCGCCTACATCGCTATCCTACCAACAAAGTAAAAGAAAATTCAAAAACATAACGAACAATGTTTGGATGAAGTGATGGAAAAGTCAACACACACCAAAAGGGCCGATCATGCGAGGCTAACATTGTCGATTCAAATCCGGCCCAACCGAAAGCCTCCATATCACGCTGCAACGACAAAGACGCGTTAACGCGACCTGGTCTTTAAGCGCCGAGGCATCTCGAAAGAATCGGCATATTTCTACCATCGGTCAAATCACAAAGGGCACAACCTCACTCGATCCGCCCATTCGAGGACGTTTGCCGCGGATCTTCTAAACCGACCTCATGATCCTAGCGCTTTCGCATCTCCTCAACATCTTGAACGGCTTTCCCAACCAATGCGGATTCGCATTCTTATTTGCCGCCGCCACACAACAATTCCCATGATTTTGATTCGTAATCGGAGGAATGTTGAGATTCATCATGTTCGTCGAAGGCCCTCCGTTTTCGCCGCAAGCCTAACCTCTCCACATTCGCCTTCTTAGCAAGCTTTGTTAGGCTTAACCCACCATGTTAGTGGGTCCCGAGATGGGATGATTGTCCAGACGCCGAGGAACGCTGTCAACAAAAGGTTCCTCGCCTCAAGTAGAGGAGGATCGGCAGAATCCAATACCTCCTCGATTCGCCTCGACCGATCCGACGGCAAGATCGATACTTCAAGATTCTCCTAATCTAACCCTTCAAAACCTACCGTCTCAAGTTTTTGAAGTCGGAAAAATACGAGCGACGAGAAAATCTTCCCTTCGAATCGGTATGTTTTCCGCAAAAAAGGTTGTATATGTAGGCTCAGAGCAAAGCGTAACGTGAGCCTCTCTTCCTCGCTTATCAAGACCGCGACGTCGAAATAACTAAGAGCAATCCTAATGTCCGAAAGAACAATACGCTTGGCCAAGCTTGAACTTTTTTCAAATCGCTCGCGATAAGACAAGTCAGAAGACTCAATATATATATATATATATATGAGCACACAATACAAGCAAGCAAAGCATTCCGCGCACTGTTCGCCTCACGCCTAGGAATAGGATCGCTACGATCCTCCCTTCGCCAACTCCCAGCTTGCCGCAGACAACGACCATGACATCATCAACTCGCTTCCCGAGCAGAAAGCATAGTGATTAATCGATGATCTCAGATCCTTAGCTCGAGGAAGTAACGTCAGCGTTTACTAGAGGACTTGGCCAAAGCATAATGAAGGTAATGGCATGAATGCCAAGATTAATTCCAAGGCAACGGTTCAACGCTACGACCCCCATTATAATTCTAAATAAATTCACATTGGTTGGGAAGGATCAAATCCTAATAGCGAAGAATGCCTCAAAACGGGTGAAGGGGAAAGCAGACTCCACCCTCTCATGATTGACAAAAGGAAAGACAATCGTGTTTTTGTCCTCCTCTCCATGTCAAGAGTGCCGCCCGCCACAAACCATGTGGACATCGTCAGAATAGAGAAATGGCTTCTAAAGCCAACAATTCGATCCGATAAAAGGAGGTCTTTCAAATGTTTCGCTATAACCTCGCCTATAAGAACATGCATTTTAATAAACAAACTAGGAAAAGTTTCAGAGCAGGAGAGGAAGACTTACAAAATGAAGAGAGTATCATGACGGAAGAATTGCAAGAACGATTCAAAAGCAACTCCAAGAATCAAATATAGAGCACGGATTCAAAAAGACATCAGATTTTAAATCGTAATAAATAGGCGTGTACGAAGGGTCGGGAAGTTGAGACGACGATTAAAGAGGGGGTAATTAAATGTCCGTATGATAGGACTAACCCCTAAACTTCGGTTCAGAATATTTGAAAATCGGAACCAAGCATTTCACCCAACTATCATTGACGGAACGCTTGGGGGGCAATTGTGGGAGCCGAATAAATAGAGGAACGAAATCTGGTATACCCGAGGAGCCAGGAACAGAACGGCTCCATTCTGCTCAACTGGGACGCCGAACACATTCTTAAGGCCGAATAGACTTGAGAGGGCATGTCAGGACAAATGAAAGAATAATAAATAAAAAGTAGACTCTGGCCCCGAGGCCCAGAAAATGGATATAAATACAAGAGCTCCAGATTTGTAAAGGTATGTAAGAATTACTTCTAAAAACTTAGTCAACAAGCTTTCTTGAGGAGAAGAACCGACTTGTCCGTCGAAAGCTAATTCGCACTTTAATCGAGTATTTGTATCTTTGCAGTGACTAGCCGAGGATCATTGGCGCCTACCAGTGATCTCAAGAGTATTTCAAACCACTTCTCCATACGATATGTGCCTTAGTTGTTGACTCAACACAAAAAGAAGAAAAATCAGAAGAGAGAGAGAGAGAGAGAGAGAGAGAGAGAGAGAGAGAGAGAGTTGTAGAGACTTAGAAGAGAAAAGAAGAACAAAGGGGAAATCAAACAAGTTTCAAAGATCAACACTCAAATGTAAGAATTTCCTATTAATTTCTTGATATGGAGCTAAGACATGTAAACTCATGAACATAAAGTGGAGATAGAAGGAATTCATGTTCAATTGAGGGTGTTGTGTTGTATTTTGACTAGAAAGCATATATGAGCACATATGGCAATAATTGAAGGAAATTGGCTCATAACTTTACATACATGGCATCAAATCATGTAATTCATATTCATAAACTTGTTTTCTTGCATAGCTTCTAAGATTTGAAAGCAGCTTTCTCCATGAAAGCTTGAATTGAGCTTTTAACTACATATTTGGGTTTGGCATGTAATTCATGATTTTTGGGTTGCTTAATTGGGACTTGGATTATGTTTGAAAGTTATGATTTTGTGTAAACTAGCTATGTTGCATTCAACATGTTTTTATAAATTTTTGGCCTTTAAATACATGGAAATGAAGTTTGTTTTTGGAAAGAATGAGGTTCCATTCAAGAGCAGAATTTCATATTGAAAATGTACCCAAACCGCTCGAGCAACCTGGGCCATCGCTCGAGCGCCCAACCTTGGTTCGGCCAAAATTCGATTATGAAGTTCCAACGTCAGGTGGCTAAACAGGACAAATTTTCCAATTTTGTTTTCTAACTTCTAGGCCTTCATTTACATGATTTTCACATGTCATTTACATCCATTAGCATTTCATGAGCATGAAAGAAATTAGAAGAAAAATAGAAATAACTAAACGAACAAGTAAGATATAACTGAATAAGGTTAAGAACCAACTGCATGACTCGGATGTGTATTGAGAAATTGTGCTATGAATGTTTGTATTTGTAGGTCAAGACTCGAAGACCGAACAACCAGTTTGGGAAGCCCACTGTGAGTAACATTTCTGTAAAGATATGTTGTTATAAATTATGTTTTAATTGTTGTCGATAAGCTATGGTTTCTTGAAATGCTATCTTGATTATGTGAACGAATGTCCTATTAGCGAATATATTATGGCATCTACAGATAGTCCCAAGTCATGGGGGATAGCATGTAAATGCGGGTCTATGACATATGTGATACGAGATCTCGTTAGCCACTTCATTGTGGTGATATGTGTTTAATCGGTATCCGGAACTGATTACTCTAGTCAAAAGACGATATGTGCTACGTTCTGTGGGATGTACCAGTATGTTATGTTCTGATATGAGACTAATATGATTGATTGTGCTATGATTTGTTTTACAAATATGATTTAGAATTCGTTCACTAACCCTTTTACGTTAATATTATTCACTGGGTTTTAGCTCACTATTTTTATATATCTATGTATAGGTGAGCGTTCCGGAGGGCAAGCCCAGAAGGGTCCTTAGCCGAGCCACTGCTTTGAAGTCTACCGAGTCATTTTGAGTGCCTTCAAGTTGGGGCTAGGCTTGAAGGTTGTCAAGCTTTGATTATGACGCATTAACTTTTGACCCCGCATATATGTTTTGTATAAGATATTATGTTATCGTTATGTATTGTAAGTGGATAAATTAACGCTTTTGCATGTACATATTTATTCATATAGATGCACAACTCATTGGACTATTGATGTTTTGTCTATTGCTTTCGAATCCCCATTATTTTTGTTTGTACAGAAGGTCTTTGATAATTCAAGGATTACTAACCGATTATACTAAGCTTTTAAGAGGCGGGTTTAGGTCGTGACAATATTAAAGAGAAGTATGGTTTGAAAATATTTATGATATTAAATTATTGAGAATAGTAAGCTCGCATGTATGTTTGAGAGTTATGAGGTGTATTAGTTATCGCCATTTTCAAGAGTGACAATCTTTATCTCGCACCACCACTACCGCTAACTTACTATCACAATATAAAATGAAAAAATATAATTTAAGATAATAAATTTTAAATTATATATCATAAATATCAAACAACTTATTTTACTTCAACACTTTCGTTTTTTATTAAACATTTTAGCTTTAAAAATTAACATTCATTAAGAAGGAAAATTCAGTTTTTTTTTTTGCCAAATAGACTTGAGATTTTAACAAAGAGATAGACTTGAGATTTTTTGTCAAGTGTGAAAATTCCAAAACAAGACAAAACCCAAATAAAAACAACGGAGCCACAAAAGAAGAGGAAAGAAAAGGTAATAAAAAGTAAATGAGGGAGCTAAAAGGGCGCCACGCAGGTGATTGCCTAATACCTCAGTGAAGATGTTAATTGTTGACGGCCAAGGATACTTTCGAATAAACAAAATGCAACCCATTGTAAAAGTGAAGTGATTGTTATAGTATGTAGATATTGATATAGATATTATCAATTGGTCTGGATCATCTCAGGTTTAAATTTAGATTAGAGGGTGCTGTATAGATGGGTACGGTTCATTATAAATCTCATTTTGATAATTTGAATTATTTATTTTATAAAATTCTTTTCTTTGTATATATCAATCATAAAAAATTAGTTCGATTTAATAATCATAACATGTTAAATTTATCTCGTTTGTTATTAAAAAATGCATGATTTATTTTCAATAATACACTTGCTGTTCAATTTTTTTATACAAATGCGATAAAGTGAATATGTTATGATTATTGAATTGATCTAATTTTGTATATAAATAATATATATAAATAATCTTACAAAATTAACGATTTAAATCATTAATACGAGACGTGTGATAAATTCTACGAGTCTGGACAAAACCCACTAGTCTAAATTTTAGACAAGAAGAAAAGCCAACCCTTATATTGATGTATTTCAGTCAACACCAAACTTTAGTTAAATACAATTTTGTGTCTCGCACTCCACTCCAGAGGCACACCTAACAAAAACTTTTGCATACAATTTAAACAAACTTAGGAACTTCTAAACTCCAATTATTGAATTGAATAACTTGTGGAATTCAAAGACAAAATTTCATAATTTCCAAACACAAATTTATGATTAAAAACCGAACCCGCACACAGAGTTTAGAACCTGAACTCCAACTGAAACAATTAAAATGATTAATATTACAACCGACATGAAAATAGGGTATTAAGGTATTAGTGAATTTGATTAAAAAAAAAAAGAACGTATTAGTGATTGGTTGTGTATGGTGGGCAATAAGAAGCATTAGAGTACAATTAATTAATTAATCATACATAACAACTGGTTGGTTTGGGTAGAGTGCCGTTTGAACATTTCTGATTTTGCTTACCAACCGACCCGCTTCAACGAACTGCCCAACTCACACCACCAACCTTTTAATTTGTGCGTTTCGAATGAACGCAGTATTTTGCATAACCCATCATATTGGAGTTAATTATTAGGTGTATGATAGGGTTCAAGAAAGTAGTTAGAAAATTCGAAGATCTTCGAAGATGTTTGAAGAACAACTTCGAATTCTCTAAAAGATTATGAGAGGCTTAGATTCTTCAATAGTCTCAACTCAAGAACACAAGAGTAAAGGAGATAATGGAGATAAGAGATTGGGTGAAGAAGAAGGCAAAATGGCTAGAGAGAGAATAATGGCAAGGCTCTCCTATGGATCTCTCATTTTCACTCTCAAGGTTGATAATGGAGAGCGGAAATTAGTTCTTTCCCAAGAGTTGAAAAATCTCCAAAATCCATCACTTGTAAAGCTATGGGTAGGTGCTATTTATAGGCACCTCATGATATAGGATGGAGCCCATGCAAGGCACGGAATATTCTCTAACCACCTTATCCGAGGAGGTGACCTCCGAGGATGAGAAAACTCAAGAGGAGATCAACCCCTACAACCCTTCTTCTTAGCCACACCTAACCAATGATCCCCAATCATCCCAAAGGGTCAGGTAGTCCCAGGACGCCCCGCCGCAAAATATTGCCGAAGTCTCATGGACCCCAGAGTCGCGTGCCACCTCGACCCGGGTGTAGGCTTAGTTTAACCGAAGAGTGAATTTATCTCCACTCACCGTTCTCGGGATTGGGTCCTTTGTTCGGACTCCATTACGCCCATGATTCTGGTACGTAGATCCCGGAAAGTTTCGAGCCCACAAGTGTTCTGGGACTCATTAACGGAGCGACTTCTAGATTGCATTTGAATCTATTCGAAGCCAAGTGCTTCGGATCTCTAGGTTCGTGGATCCGAACCTTTTCGAGTCCGAGTGCCTCGGATCTCTAGGCTTGCTCAAAATCCTTTCGAGTTCGGGTCTGAGTAAGTCTCTAAGTTCGTGAATCCAAACCCTTTCGCAGCTTAGAGCAATTCAGCTCGTTTTATGGTGATAAATTCGGGCCCACCAACTTTGGACTATTGGGCCTAATTAATTTAGTAGGTCCAAATAGCTTCTCTTACATTAGGTAATTCAGGTGTGCCATGTGACATGATCTACGTGGTGATTCAAATAACATTGGGGAAAATTTTATTGGTGAATATAATGAGTTATCTTTGTTAAATATTTACGAGATGATGAATGATTGATTTAGTGGGTTGTGATTTTTTATTTAATAGAGCACAACGTAAGAAATGCCACATGATACTCTCGGACTATTTAATTGTGCAATTTAATCTTCAACAAATTTTATAGTCTAGTTGAGGTTTCAGAACTTATAAAATAATAATAATAATAATAATAATAATAATAAAAGGAGCAGATATTTTAAATTTTAAAAGTTTATTTCTTGTTAAAAATATAGAAAATCATATGAAAACAAGGAATTATTTATTTATTTTTTCCAAAAAAAAAATTAAAAATTCTATCAAACAAAGAAAATTGCATTTGTTTCAATTTCTTTTATTTCACTTTTTATGCAATTTAGTATTCAACAAATTTTATAAAGCCATTTTTTTATTGTCGGATTTGATGGGTCATTTCACACAAAAAATAAACAGTAAACTTATACTAAATTCTTTAAAATAGTGATAAGTTCAGGTATCGATCCACAGGGACAAATGGAAAATTAAAGTAATTTAATTGTTAAATTTCTAATTCAATTTTGATTAAAAGATGATGATTCATAAACTAGTAATAATTAAAATAAATTAAGAGATTAAATTAAGCAACTAAAAGTAAAATTGGAATTTATTGATTTTGAGAAAAACTTAGGGTAATGAATTCAACACTAGTTACATAAATAAGGCTTCAATTTGAAACTCAATTATGTTACGTTCGAACTAAATAATACTTCGCAACTACAAGCTCAAAGCATTTATCAAAAAATCAACATCGCTCAATAGATAGGCACTAACCATCTTAAGTAGTATGAGTCGCTCCTCCAAACTATGGTAGCAACACGACTCCCTTCATAGTATGACTCATCTCATACCTTAAACATGAAAGAGTAGAAAACTATTGTATAGAAAGCATTCAATAATTAAAAGCGTAATACTTGAAGAATTAATGGAAAATTATATTAGAAAATTTCTTGAGAACCATACAATTGTTCAAACCATTACATAAAAGAAAACCTATTTATATGACTAGGTTTCATCAAAACCCTAGAAAAAGGATCCTAGCCACTCAAGGAGGAGTAAGAAGAGGTAGAGAGAAATACGCCTTGCTTTTTATTATTGTTTTCCTTTTCTTTCTTTTTGCTAGGTAGTTTACAATCATAGCTTCAGACAGACCTAATATCCCCCAAGTTTTGTGGACTCGCTCTAACAGACTTTGCAAAATCTAGGATCTTGTTGATGGTCAGCTAGCGTTAGTCTCGCTCTTTCTTTTTGTTGGTGGCCACCAGTTGTTCGCTAGAGAAGAATTCATCAGTCTTCACCAGCACAGATCACTCAGCAATCACCTGTCTATTCTCACCCACTCAGCTCACCAATAGCTAACTCTCCAAGACCTGTCATGACGCAAAATCTAGAAGAGGTTGCTGCTATGATGGCAGCTTTTCAAAGAACCATGAATACCTTGAATCACAAAATCGTTACTTAAGATGAAACCATTGTTGAAATGCGACGCTTATCTGGGGCATCTGCATCTACTGTACCTCTAGTCCCAACTGTCCAACCAAATCTTGATCCACCTCCACTAGTTGAAAACCCTCAGGTCCCAGATCCTCAAGAGATATTAGCACAAGCTCCAGCTTTTAGGCCTCTGGCACAGCCCACGGGGGACTCCTTCCCTTCAATATCAATGATACTGATCCGGTTCTGATAAAAATCGCCAGGCTAAAAAAGGTGCTCAAGAAATCTCAAGGCTTCAATTCCATCCCAGATATTCAAGATGGTTATACCAAGGCCTCGGTTAGATTACCAGAAAAGTTCAAGATGCCTCACATCGATAGATTTGATGGCAGTGGAGATCCTATTGTACATGTTCATCTTTTCTCGGATGTTCTGAGACTAATGGGCTTGACTTGGGCTAAAAAATTGTCATTGTTTGGAAGAACTCTGTCGAACATGGCAGCTATTTGGTACGCCAAACTGGAGGATTCTACCGGACATAATTGGGAGGAACTGTCTGAGGGGTTTGTTAATCAATACTCATACAATAGCCAGATAGAAGTAACAATCAGTGAGCTGGAAGCAACCACGCAGAATTCCAAGGAACCTTTCATTGACTTTGTTACAAGATGGAGGGCAAAGGCAGCCAGAATGATGAACAGGCCCTCAGAAAAGGAACAAGTCAGATTGATAGTTCAAAATCTCGATTCAAATATGTTACAAAGAATGATAGTAGCGCCACTGTCTACATTTGTTTCTTTGCACGAGTTGGGAGTCCAAATTGAAAGCGCATTTTAGAAAGGCATCATTAGCGAACTAACAAACTGGCAAAAAGGTCGTTCATCCAAAATACCAATGCTAGAAATAGCACTATTCCTCGGCTTGTTGAGATCAGCACCGTCGCCATAGTGGCCAAAATGACCGATCCCTTCGCTGCTACAACCTCACAACCCACCGTTCCAAACCGAAACCAAAGGACCTTTACCCCATTCTACATGAACCCAGCCTGTGCCCTTAAACGCCTAATGCAAAAAGGAAACCTTAAGCCCTCCGACCCTCGACCTCTCCCTAATCCACTCCCACTTAGACACGATCCCACAAAATATTTCATTTTCCATCAATAGCACGGTCACCCCACCGATTGTTGCTATCGCCTACGTTATGAGATCCAGGATCTCATCGACAATAAAATCATAGCCCCACTCTCTAAACCAAATGTGACCATCAACCCACTTCCCGCCTATAACCAAATTCCTCCGCCTAGAAACATCAACCATATCCATAGACTATCGTCTACCTTAAACCCCAGCGTATATATCACCCTATCCCATCTACCTAAGCCTGAGATGGTTATTCCAGAAAGGACGGATATGTGAATGATGGATATAACACCCAAAACCCAATTAGGGCTTGTGGTGGCGGAAGCAGAGAAGAAGAAAAATGCACTAGAGAAAGGGTTGTCTGACACCCAAGTTGTGGAAAAGAGGGCCTCACTCGTAGAAGAGTATGACCCGAACTGATACATTTTGGTTGTTGACCAGCCAAAGCCTATAATCATACCGCCAGACTCCCTCAGCATCAACGCCGTTGGGGAAAATAGGCCAGGGCAAAATCTGAATAACTGGCCTGAATAGGGTCTTGATGACCTGCCATAACTGGAGAAAGACCTGGAGAATCTCTACTTCTTTGAAGAAGAGGGCATAGGCAGTGTTTAGGTCGGGTGGTGGGATCCTAGCCAGCCTGAGTCTAGTATTGGGTGGTTGAGTAGCAAAGATTCGATACAGCGGAGCAGAAGAAGAAGAATTCGAAAGGAGAGGAAGTTGGTGAGTATAGCAAGGCTAAGGCCATACCGGTGACTAAGAAGGTGCGAACGTTGGAATAGTTCTAGTAAGAAAGAATAGAGGAAACACAGAGAAAAATAGCCTAGGAGCAGGAGAAAGAGAAGAGAAAGGAAGATGTTGAATTCAGGGCGGACGATGCCTGAGCCATAGAAAAGCCTATGTGGGAGTCTAGTGACAAGGAAAAAATGCCAAGAAAGCTCAGGCAGTACCGGAATGAGGAGATTGAATCAATTGCAGAAGAGGAGTTGTGTGCCGACGGAGGGAGTGATGTAAATATGATTCAGGTGGAACCCGATAATGGCCCAGCAATGACTACAGGGAAATGGTGAGAGGACAATGATTTGAGCCTTGCATACACCGATGAAGGGTGGAAGGCCGGTACCCTTGACAACACATGTTCCCAGATGAGATTAACCACATGACCAGAAGTGGGTGTTATTTCAAACCTGCATCCTTAGATCAAAGCGTGAACCGCCGAAAGAGGGTGAGAAGTTGAAGGAGAAAGACATAGAAGAAGACCTGGTCTTAAGAAAACTTAAAAAGATCCAGGCAGACATATCGATTTGGGGGGTGTTGATGACCTCTCGGGAGCACAGACAAGGGCTACTAGAGGCATTGAACAAGACCAAATTGACTATTGAGACCGCCACTAACCAACTGGTGCCTTTGGTCACGTTTGGGAATGTTACTCTCATATTGTCTTTTACGGACAAAGAGCTACCACTTGAAGGGGCCAACTACAACAAACCCGTAAATGTGACTTTAGAGAGTCGGAAGAAATGGATCCTGGCAGTGCTAGTGGACATCGGTTCGCAATAAATGTATGTCCAAAGAAGGGCCACTTATACCATAGGTTTGAAGCGGTGACTTCACACCTACAACTCAAGTCGCTTTGATCCTATGACAATACCAGCTGAGATGTCATGGAGACCTTCAAAAGTCAAATACTAATTGGCCCATCTGAGCATGAGGTTGAATTCCATGTTATGGACGTACTAGCAACTAAGAGATTAAACTAGCAATTATAAGTAAAATTGGAATTATTGATTTTAAGAAAAACCTAGGGTAACGAATTCACCACTAGTTACATAAATAAGACTTCAATTTGAGACTCAATTATGTTACGGTTCAAACTAAATAATACTTCGCAACTACAAGTTCGAAGCATTTATCAAGAGAATTGACATGTTCAATGTATAGGCACGAACCATCTCAAATAGTACGAGTTGTTCCCTCTAAACTAGGGTAGCAACATGACTCGTCCCTCGTAGTATGGCTCGTTTCATACCTTGAACATGAAAGAATAGAAAACCATTGTATGGAAAGAATTCAACAATTATAGAAGGCAGAATACTCGAAAAAATAATTAAAAATTATATTAGAAAACTTCTTGAGAATCATACAATTGTTCAAACCATTACATAAAAAAAAAAACCAAAAAGAAAACCTATTTACATAGCTAGGGTTTCATCAAAACCATAGAAAAAGGAGCCTAGCCACTCATGCAGGAGTAGGAAGAGGTGGAGGGTGAAGAAGCCAACATGGGAGACATTCTTCAAACTTTAAGTTCTTTTCCTTCCAAACCCTAGCCTTTCTCTTTTCTCTAAAATATTTTTCTACCCTAATTACAGCCTCTTTTCTTCTTTTTATTTCTAGCAGAATAGGCTTCAATTTCTACGCATGCAGCCCTAGGTGGGCCACTCGAGTGGTGGTGGGCCGCACGTGCGATGGAGCCTGGCTGCACGTGCGGTGAGGTGGCAGGCCGAGAATTTTCACTACTCGCGCGGAGAATATACTTTTGCGCCACTTTTTGGCGTGTTGTCTGCCAAATCTAGACAAGTGCACAAAACACATCATCTCCATCAAATAAACAAAATTCAAAGACTATAAATGTAATTTAAGCGGCCTCAATGTGGTACCTTCCATCCTACATCACATCCCCCAACATATATTTTGCTAGTCCTCAAGCAAAACAATAGAAAAAAGAAACATAAAATGCTCTAAGCCACTTTCGTAGGGATCATGATTGCATTTAATATATGTAATAAGCCTTTATACCACAAAGTTACCCTAAAAGTGGACGAGTATAGTCTCGTGAGGGTTTTCAAAAATGATACCCACAAACATTAACATATTCACATCTACCCAACAACAATTAATCAAACTACGCCACTCAAGAATTAATTTATGTGCTAGTATAGTGCAATATTAAGACATGATGAGTCATTGAAGGCACAATAGACAAGCATAAGGAATCTATTGAGCAAAAATTTGATGGGTCATTTTACACACTAAAAATAAACACTAAACTTATACCAAATTCCTTAGAATAATGGTAAGTCCATGTATCGATCCACTGGGACAAACGGGAAATTAAACTAATTTAATTGTGAAATTCCTAATTGAATTTTGATTAAAAAGATGATGATTCATAAACTAGTAATAATTAAAATACATTAAGAGATTAAACTAAGCAATTAAAAGTAAAATTGGAATTTACTGATTTTGAGAAAAAACCTAGGGTAATGAATTCACCACTAGTTACATAAATAATACTTCAATTTGAGACTCAATTATGTTATGGTTCGAACTAAATAATACTTCGCAACTACAAGCTCAAGCATTTATCAAGAAAATCAACACGTTCAATCTATAGGCATGAACCATCTCAAGTAGTATGAGTCGTTCACTCTAAACTAGGGTAGCAACATGACTCGTCCCTCGTAGTATAGCTCGTCTCATACCTTGAACATGAAAAAGTAGAAAATCATTGGATGGAAAGCATTCAACATTCACAGAAAGAAGAATACTCAAAGAAATAATGGAAAATTTTATTGGAAAGCTTCTTGAAAACCATACAATTGTTCAAACCATTACATAAAAGAAAACCAGAAAGAAACTTATTGATATGGCTAGGGTTTCATCAAAACCCTAGAAAAAGGAGCCTAGCCACTCACAGAGGAGTGAGAAGAGGTGGAAAGAGAAGAAGCTACCATGGGAGACATTCTTCAAACTTCAAGTTCTTTTTCCTTCCGAACCCTAGCCTCTCTCTTTTCTCTGAAATATTTTTCAACCCTAATTACAGCCTCTTTTCTTCTTTTTATTTCTAGCAAAACAGGCTTCAATTTCCATGCACATAACCCTAGGTGGGCTGCTCGAGCACCCATATGGACTGCTCGAGCGGTGGTGGGCCGCACATGCGTTGGAGCCTGACCACACGTGCGGTGAGGTGGCAGGCCGGGAATTTTCACTACTCGTGTGAAGAATTTGCTTTTGCACCACTTTTTGTTTTAATTTGCGTATTGCCTGCCAAATCTATATAAGTGCACAAAACACATCATCTCCACCAAATAAACAAAATTCAAAGACTATAAATGTAACTTAAGCGGTCTCAATGTAGTATCTTTCGGCCTATATCAAGATTAAGTTGAGTAGGATTATTAATAGAGCGTATTAATTTGAAAATATAAGATAAATTATATTTGTTTGTGTACTTGTGTGATAGAATTAGTTGGTTAAAATTAAATTTAAGAAATTATGTAAAAAATTTCAATATAAAAAGTGATTTCTTTGTTTTTGTAAAATTAGAATATATATATATATATATATTCACTTCCAATTCCCTAAAATTGGATTTAATCCTATCACTTCATGAGAATATTAATCCCACCACTTGAAGAGATTTATAATGGAAAATTTGCTTATAAATCTCATCTTGAAAAATGGTGATCCATTTAATTCCAAAATTTTCTTATAGACCAAATTAGGCCTATTGATTTTGAAAATGTAGAGTTAATATATTATTTGAAAATTAGATTTATAGTTATACCCTTATTTCTATTATGTTTCCTTATCTTTTTTTTTCTTTTGTACTAGAAAGATAAAGTACAAAATCTATGAGAATCAAATCAAGGATGAATTTTTATATGAAATTTTTTCATTTGGAAAACATTTTAAAAGGAGTACAAAAATGACTTGAAATATGAAAATTTTCAAACATTCCAAAAGGATGTGATATTCTTCAAACATTTCAAAAGTAATACAAAAACTTCTTAATAAGTTTTGGACAAATGTATAATTTCAAATTGTAACACTTCAATGTAACACTCCAATGTAATACTCTTAAAAAAAAAAAAAAAAAAAAATTCCTTAAGTGTATTTTTTCTAAACGTAATACTCTAAAAAAACTTCTTAGTGTAATACTTTAATGTAACATACAAAAAAAATTCCTTAGTATAACACTATAGTGTAACACAACCAAAAAAAAAAAAAAAACTCCTTAGTGTAGTTTTTCCAAATGTAACACTCCAATATAATACTTCAAAAAACTCCTTAGTGTCACACTTTAATGTAACGCACAAAAAAATTTCTTAGTGTATTTTTTTTTAAACGTACCACTCTCTAATGTAATACTCCAAAAAAAAACTCCTTATTGTAACACTCTAATGTAACACACAAAAATACTCCTTAATTTACTTTTCCCAAATGTAACACTCCAATGTAACACACTCTAAAAAAATGGTATGATATTCTTCAAACCATTCCAAAAGGATGTAAATTCTTCAAATTATTCTAAAAGGAATACAAAAATTCCTTTGTAAGATTTGGACAGATGTATAATTTCAAACGGTGAGTGTTACGTTTGGAAAAAGTACATTAAGAAATTTTTTAGTATTTTTGTGTGTTACATTGGAGTATGTTACATTAGAGTGTTACGTTTGGAATTACATTAAATGAAGTGTGTGTTACGTTTGTGAAAAATACATGAAAGGATTTATTTTTTTTTTAGTATTACGTTGTTACGTTTGGAAAAAGTATACTAAAGAGTTTTATAATGTGTTACATTGGAGTGTTACATTATTTGAGTGTTACATTTTTTTTATTTCGTAATATGAGATTTGTTCTAGAATGAGGGAAAATCTAAAATTTCTACAGTGCAGATTGCCCAAATATGTAATTTTATATTTGGAGAAATCCACTTTTATCTCTAAAAAATTAAATCCAAACATTTAAGAAACCATCCTTTTATGTAATTTCTATTTTAATGGGACCTTTGAATTCATAAGAAGAAAAAAAAAAAAACAAAGACTAAATAGTTCACATGATCACCTTTTTGGATTTATTAAAGTTTCACCCATTTATAATCCCATGTCATTTTTTCAACTAAACATCATTTACATGGGAAAATGCTTGAGGGTGCAATGCACACCATATGCAATACCTAATACAAAATTATATAAGTTTTGACGAAATTAAATAAGTGATCTCACAAAAATACGTAAGTTCAACACAAATTCGCGTAATCACGTAAGTTTTCACGAACTTACATGAATTTGTATGCAACTTATATATTTTTATGAGATTACTTATATAAGTTCGTAAAAACTTATATAAATTTGTGTTAAAATTGCACACTAATTTTTTTCCCATTACTTACATGGAGCCCATCAAATTACTAATCCAATCCCATCAGCAAACATGGTTTCATAGCATTTACTTCCCTTCTTATACACGCTAGCTATTCATATTTTTACACAACTAAATTTTTTTCTTTTGCTACAAAAAAATAATAAAGAAATCAAAAAGTTTGTAAAAAAATCTTAACCCTAAATGAGACTTGAATGTTAAATTTT
This sequence comes from Camellia lanceoleosa, assembly GCA_025200525.1. NCBI lineage: Eukaryota > Viridiplantae > Streptophyta > Magnoliopsida > Ericales > Theaceae > Camellia > Camellia lanceoleosa. Next base: position 101,846,947 of record CM045769.1, on the reverse strand, counting down.
TTAAACTAAAAAGTTATTTGATAAAAATTCAAATGCTGAACTATATCAAGTTATTTAATATTTATCTAAGAATAAATTTAAAATTTTATCTATCAATTATATTGTGTTGGTGAAGTGGCAGCGACGACAACTATGGCACTAGTGGAAACAATGATGGAGGTAGAGGGACAGTAGTTGTGGTGATGGAGGGTAATGTAATGGAGATAAAATAAATAAATAAATAAATAAGTGGTGGCAGTGGTGTAATGGTGGTTATGGCAACACAGGAAATGATTATGGAGGTGAAAGGTTGTATTAGTTGTTGTAATGGTGATTGATGCATATGGTGATGCATATGGTGATGATGACAATGATGATAAATATGGTGATAGTGGTAGTGGTGGATGGTGGTGAATGTGGAAGTAACTTTAGTGGTGGTGTGATAGCAATGGTGGTGATGGTGGTAGCAGTAACGATGGTGATGGTGATGGTGATGGCGATGGCGATGGTAATGGTAGCAGTAGTTATGGTAGTGGTGGTTATCATGGTGTATGTAATTAAAAAAAGACCTCACTCATTTCCAGTTACTATAGAGAAGAGTTCGGCATTGGTGGACCCTAATTCAGGCCCATGTTGATCCAAATCGTTCAATGTATAGACCCCGTTGAGTACACCATTCTTGTAAAAGATCATGTCGATTGGATATTAATAACCACTTAATCGGGGTGGCATTTTCAAAAAAAAAATTCAAATATAATTTTCGAAGTAAATTACGACAAAAATATGATCTGATCAAGTGGTTATCAATATCTAATCAACGTGAATTTTTGCAAGGATAATGTACTCAACGGGTTCTACATATTGACGGTTTGGATTATCAACATAGGCCCGGATTAAGGCCTATCAATTCCAAACTCTCCTCTCTAAGTCCATTTAAAAATATTTCATAAAAATTTAAATAAATATTTTATAAATAAGCAGGCCGGTGTGATAACCCAACATGTATTATGCATAATTATGCATGTGATTATGTGTTTGATATGAATTTGCAAGTTTAAGTATGTGAATTATGTGAATTTGGTATAATATCTGTTGAACGTAGGAATATCTGTTGCAATTACCACTTTGAACTGCAATTGACACCCTTAGAGGCGTCAGAAACCAAAATCTACTTCATATCAGTGATTACCATGATTTTTAGAGCATACGGTGAAATTTTGTAAAATTACGATTCGTAATGATATAATTGAGTTTTATGAGCTGAAGTCATATATGTGCATATAGCTCTTGGGTTCCTCATTGTTTTGTTGAGAGCTTTAAGTGAGTTAGAGAGAGAGGAAGGCAAAAAGCTAGGATTTTGAAGGAGATTCAAGAGGCAAACCTTAGAGTTGAGCTAAGGTATGATAATCTACTTATAATCTTTATATATAGCTCATCTTTTGCTTGAAATCAAGAAGAATTGGAAATTTTGACTTAGGGTTTTGGGTTGTGTTAGGGTTTGAACTGAATTCAAGAAAATCTCTTCAACCTTGTTTGATTTGAGCTCAATCTTGTGATTAATGCATGAACTAAACTCTAGATTGTTCATACATTCAAGATTTGTTGAAAGATTATCCATGTTTATATGTGATTTGAGCTTGATCATGTAATTTATGAACTTATGGAAAGATGAGACCATGAATTTGATATTGGAGCAAGATTGAAGTTTGAGTTGAAATTACACTTGAATCATGCAAGTATATCATGTTTTTGGGCTAGTTTTGCATGAATTTGGGCTTTGGAATGAGTTTGGAAGATTTCATTTTGTGCCATTTTCGGACTGTCTGGTTTTTGACCAGACCGCTCGTGCGGCCATGCGCTCCGTACGAGCAGAAGATGAACAAATTTGGCGATTTTTATTCTGCACGCTCGAGTGGATCACACTTCCACACGAGCGAAGCTAGACCACTCGACCGGTTGGACCAGCTGCACGTGCGGCCAGGTAGGGGAGAAAATCCTGCTTTCTTGTATTGATCCTTCCGACCTTTTGAATGTATTCTTAACCTTATGTAGACCCTTCGGAGTATGAAATAATGATTTGAAACCCTTGCAAAAGGGTATGAATCACTAAAAGAAAGGTGTATGAAATGAATATATTATTTATCGAATGTACGTGACATGTTTGTGTGGGTTATGAGCCGGAGGAAACGCCGTAAGATCAAACACACTGTGATTAATAATATTTTAATGATATGATCTTAACTGATTACTTTGAGCCATGAAAGGCGATTTGTACCGATATTGTGTTTTGATCAAAATGAATGAAGTTCATAAATGTTATATGACATGCCCAATGTGGACCTTAGGTTGTTCTGTTTATGCTATGATATGTTTGGGCCCGAGGCCATTTTGTAAATGTGTGGGCTCGAGGCTGCTCTGTTAATAATATGATCATATGTGATTAGACCCAAGATCGTTCTAAACAACTGTTAATATGTGGGGACGAGGTCGTTCTATACCTTATGTGGGTCCGAGGCCATTCTGATAATGATGGGCCTGAGGCCGTTTTGTTTATACGTAATGGGCCTAAGCCGTTCTGTTTATGTCATGGGCTTAGTTTCATTCTATTTATATGATGGGCGTAAGGCCATTCCTTGTTATATTGGGCTTGAGGCCGTTCCGTATTATGATTATGGATATCGTGAGAACCTTATGCTTGTTTATTTACATTGCTTTATTGTATTATTACCCATTGAGCTTCGCTCACCCGATATTATGTGTGCACATGTAGGTCATCTGCAGCATGGAGCCCACCCTTAGAGTCAGCTTCAGGAGCTATTTTGTGAACCTATCGAGTCATGCCTCCGAGATGGAGTGTTGCCTTTGACTCACTTTTTGTTTTGACCTTATTTTGATTTTGCTATTATGGTCTTGGGATATGTAAATGATATGTATAAAATTTCCTATGGTACTTGCATCTTGTATAGGCTTTTAAATGCGTGATTGTGTTATGATGTAAGCTTTATAATTTTGCCCATATTGGCACAGCTCAATGGACGTCTTCATTTGTTATATACTTTTGCTTGTGGTCCCATTATTATAATTATTTTGTATGTTTGTATGAGGCCAAAGGTAATCACGTGATTACTGACTGGTTATGATCCAAACTTTTAGGGTTTAGAGAACAAATATGTTGGTCTCTAAAAGTGAAAACTTTGTTGCAAAAGACATTTAGGGACCAATTTTTATCGTCATGAGAATATTCGTTAAAAGGTCATCCTGAAAATTAAAAAATAAGGCATTTAGTGACAATTTTAAAAAAGTCATTAATAAATAGACTTTTAGGGACAAAATAATTTGGTCTCAAAATAGTTTTTTTTTTAGACAAAAAATTTGGTCCCAAAAGGATAATAATTCATCACTAATGTCCAATTTTTGTTGCTAAAAATATAATAAAGACACTTTTTGCAACAAAATTATTTGGTCCCTAAAAAATAATTTTGTCCTTAAATTTTGGTCTCTAAAACCAAAATTTTTTGTAGTGCCATTTGAGCAATGAGAAGTCTAGAAAAGGTTTAAGTTGCATTCATAATGCATTAATAACCAAGTATGACATACATGCATTTGTAAGTGTGACTTATATGACTTGTGCATATTTTCTGTGTGACTTATATGACCTATGCATATTTCTTTGAGAATTATGATGTATGTTCACATAGATAGTGGTAAGAACAAGGACGGAAGATGGAGAGGAGTCAACCTCCGCACAACTTGATAGAATGGAGGCAATGATCATGGAAATGACAGAGGCTTTTAGACAACAACAGCAACAACAACCACTACCGCCACCAATGCCTGTGCCACCACCAGTATTGCAAGACCACCAAGCTGAGGATCGAACTATTGCACTCACAAAGGAATTTAAAAAGATGAAATCACCATTGTTCAAAGGGGGAATTGACTCGCTGAAGGTGAAGGCATGGGTGCTTGGCATAGAAAAACTGTTTGAAGTCTTTCCATGTATGGAGGTGTAGAAAGTCTTGCTTACTGCTTTTACACTAGAAGATAAAGCATGCCGTTGGTGGATACTTATTCGAGATGAACATCAAGGAATGAATTAGGCTCAATTTTTGGAGGTCTTTTATGAAAAGTATTTCCCATAATGCATTCGAGACAGGAAAGTGACGGAGTTTCAAAACCTGAAACAAGGAAACAAAACCGTAGCAAAGTATGAAGCACAATTCACCGAACTAGCCCATTTCATATCACATATGGTTGATACGGACTATAAGAAGGCAAGGAAATTTGAGGGAGGACTCCGAGACTCGATTCTTGAGAATGCTAAAGTTGCAAAAATGCGTGGATGTATTGAATAGGGCCATCATGTCTGAAGGTAACATAGCTAACCACAGCCGGTTCCTGGAATGGAAAGAAAAAAGGCAAGGTTCTCATAGGTATAAGGATTCGGCGTCCTCACAAAACAAGAAACAAAATTTGGGAACTTCCAGTGCTTCGGGTTCCACCCGTGATTCAACACTAACTTGCCCAAAGTGTGGAAAGAAGCATCGAGGAGTTTTCTACCAAGCAACCGGGGCTTACTTTAAGTGTGGGAAAATGTGACATGTAGTGAGAGATTGTCCTATGCTTGGGCAACAAAAAGGGAATAGGCCAACTGCCAGTTTAGCCGGTTCCACTACTACTAGAGACAATGTGAGGCAAGGGAGAGTCTTTGCTCTTTTTCCGAGTGATGTTCAAAATACGGAAGCTGTGGTTTCAGGTACACTCTATTAATGGCCAACCTGCTCATGTGTTACTTGATTCGGGTACCACTCATTCCTTTGTTTAGAAAACATTTGCTCCTCATTTGAATAGATCTATGGAACCGCTGAATTATGTGTTGTGTGTGTCCTTACTATCCAGGGACTATATGTTATGTGCTTTTATTTATCCTGCATGTGAGATTTTACTTGGAGATATTCCCTTATGTGCTAATTTGATGCCCCTGGTTCACTTTGATATAATTTCGGGAATGGATTGGTTAACTGAGTATCATGCAACCATTGATTGTGTGTCTAAACAAGTTATTTTCTAACCTTCGAGACAACATAAGTTTACTTTTGTGAGACATGCTCCATCCTATTTGATATCGGCTATGAAAGCTTGTAAACTACTTCCGAAAGGTTGTAAGGGTTATTTGTGTAGCATCTTGCATATAGAGACGACTGATGTGAGTGTTGAAAATATTCCAATTCTTAGTGAGTTTTCAGATGTATTTCCCGAGGAATTACCAAGGGACTTGATAGACCATGAGATTGAATTATTCATTGACATTGTGCCGGGTACTCAACTGATTTCAAAAACTCCGTACAGAATGTCTCCGACCGAAATGAAGGAATTGAAAATACATTTGCAAGAATTGCTTGACAAAGGGTTCATCTGACCAAGTACATCGCCATGGGGCATACCAGTTTTGTTTGTGAAAAAGAAATATGGGACACTCCGGTTATATATTGACTATTGGGAAGTTGATAAGGTAATTGTGAAGAATAAATATCCTTTACCGCAGATTGATGATTTATTTGATCAGTTACAGGGGGCACAAGTGTTTTCTAAAATTGACTTGAGATCCGAGTACCATTAGTTAAAAGTCAAATCAGAGGATGTTGAAAAGATCGCCTTCTGAACCAGGTACGGCCATTATGAATTTCTAGTCATGCCATTTGGGGTCACGAATGCACCAGTAACTTTTATGGATTTAATGAATCAGATTTTCAAACCGTATTTGGATGAGTTTGTGGTAGTATTCATTGATGATATTCTTATTTATTCAAAGAGTAGGAAGGAACATAAAAAGCAATTGAGATTAATTCTTTCAACACTTAGGGACAAGAAGTTATATGCTAAATTGAAGAAATGTGAATTTTGGTTGAATGAAGTTGTGTTTTTGGGGCATGTGATTAACAAGGATGGTGTGTCTGTTGACCCACAAAAAATAGAGGCTATTGTGAATTGGCCTACCCCTACTAATGTTATAGAAATGCGTAGTTTTATGTGCTTAACAGGCTACTACTGAAGATTTGTTAAAGATTTCTCCAAGATTGCGGTGCCGCTTACCCAGCTGACTCAAAAAGGTGTTCCATTTGAGTGGACAGAATAGATGGAGTCCGCCTTTCAAGAATTGAAGACAAGGCTCATAACAGCACCAGTCATTGCCTTACCGTCAAGTACAGAAGGGTTCGTTATTTATAGTAATGCTTCTCATAAGGGATTGGGGTGTGTACTTATACAGAATGGAAGAGTAATTGCGTATGCATCTCTACAATTGAAGCCACATGAAAAGAATTACCTTACGCATGATTTGGAATTAGCTATATTGGTGTTCGCATTGAAAATATGGCAGTATTATCTCTATGGAGCAGCATGTGAAGTCTACATCTACCACAAGGGCCTCAAATATTTCTTTACTCAAAAGGAGCTTAATGTACTACAGAGACGGTGGTTAGAACTTATTAAAGATCATGACTCGGAGATTCATTACCATCCTTGCAAAGCTAACACGGTAACGGATGCTCTTAGTAGAAAGTCAATGGGGAATCTAGCATGTTTGCTCACGGAGTAGAACGAGTTATTATGTGACTTGGAATGAATGAAAGTGGAAATTCTGTTACATGAACATAGTGGGATGTTAGCCGCAAAAATAGCCCAATAGGCTATCATTGAAGAAATTAAATGAAGGCAATTGGAGGATGACTTTCTGAAGAAAGTACATGATGAGATGGAAACAAAGCCAAGACTGGGATTCTCTTTGGAAGCTCAAGTGTTGAAGTTTAAGGGAAGATTGTGTGTTCCTAATGTCCCCGAAATTAAAGGAAGAGTCTTGGAAGAAGCTCACAAGTCCAAATTTCTTATGCATCTTGGAAATACTAAAATGTATCAAGATCTCAAGCAAGTTTTTTGGTGGCCCAATATAAAAAGATAAATTGTGGAGATTATTTCAAGATGCCTTCAACGCCAGCAAGTGAAAATGGAGCACCAAAGACTGGCGGGGCTACTTCAACCTCTCCCTAAAAGATAAATGGAAGTGGGAGCACATAACTACGGATTTTATTATGGGCTTAACCCAAACACCCTGAGGTATGGATTCTATATGGGTTGTTGTGGATAGATTGACTAAGCCTGCTCATTTTTTTGCTTGTGAAGACTATTTATAGTGCCGATAGACTTGCTACTATTTATATTAATGTGATTATTCGATTGTATGTCGTTCTGATTTCCATTGTATCAGATAGAGATTCTAAGTTTGTGTCAATATTTTGGCAGAGCTTACAGGAAACATTAGGGATGGAATTGAGGTTTAGTACTACATTTCATCCATAAATTGACGGGTAGTCTGAAAGGACTATACAGACGTTGGAGGACATGCTCTGGATATGTGTGTTAGATTTCCGTAAAAGATGGGAAACCCATTACCTTTGGCGGAGTTTGCATATAACAATAGTTTCTACTCCAGTATTGGGATGGCACCATATGAAGCTTTGTATAGGAAGAAATGTCAGACTCTGGTTTGTTGGACCGAAGTTGAGGATAGAGCATTGGTTGGGCTTGAAATTGTGCAAATCACTATGGAGAAGATTCAGATCATCCAACAGAGATTGAAAACGGCTCAAAATTCGACAAAAGAGCTATGCGGACCAATGAAGGAGAGACTTAGAATTTGAGGTTGGAGATCATGTTTTTGTCAAAGTCACCCCAATGAAAGGGCACACAAGGTTTAGGAGAAAAGAGAAATTGTCACCCTAGTACATAGGGCCATTTCAAAATTTTGAGAGATTGGGTCTGGTTGCCTATCGAATTGCTTTACCACCCGACATGGAGCAAGTGCATAATGTGTTCCACGTATCAATGTTGCGAGGCTACCTTCGGGATCTTGCTCACATCATTGACTATTAACAGATTGCTCTAGATGACGATATGATTTATAAGAAAAACCTATTTGGATCCTTGATCTACAAGTCAAGCAATTAAGGAGCAAAATTATTCCCATGGTAAAGGTGGAATGGAAGGAACACTACGGAGGCGAAGCCACTTAGGAACAAGAAGAAGAAATGACGCAACAATATCCAGAATTGTTTTTGATTTGAAGTAAACAAGTTTGGAGGACTAAACTTCCTAAAGGGGGGAAGACTGTGATAACCCAATTTGTACTATGCATAATTATGCATGTGATTATGTGTTTGATATGAATTTGCAAGTTTAAGTATGTGAATTATGTGAATTTGGTATAATATCAGTTGAACATAGGAATATCTGTTGCAATTACCACTTTGAACTGAAATTGATAGCCTTAGAGGCGTTAGAAACCAAAACCAGCTTCATATTTGTGATTACCACGATTTTTAGAGCCTACGGTGAAATTTTGTAAAATTACGATTCGTAATGATTTAATTGAGTTTTATGAGCCTAAGTTATATATGTGCATTTAGTTCTTGGGTTCTTCATTGTTTTGTGGAGAGCTTTGAGGGAGTTAGAGAGAGAGAAAGGAAAAAAGCTAGGATTTTGAAGGAGATTCAAGGGGCAAACCCTAGACTTGAGCAAAGGTATGATAATCTACTTATAATCTTTGTATATAGCTCATTTTTTGCTTGAAGTCTAGAAGAATTGGAAATTTTGACTTAGGGTTTTGGGTTGTTTTAGGGTTTGAACTAAATTCAAGAAATCTCTTCAACCTTGTTTGATTTGATCTCAATCTTGTGATTAATGCATGAACTAAACTCTAGATTGTTCATACATTCAAGATTTGTTGAAAGATTATCCATGTTTATATGTGATTTGAGCTTGATCATGTAATTTATGAATTTATGGAAAAGATGAGACCATGAATTTGATATTGGCGCAAGATTGATGTGTTTGAGTTGAAATTACACTTGAATCATGCTAGTATATTATGTTTTTAGGTTAGTTTTGCATGAATTTGGGCTTTGAAATGAGTTTGGAAGATTACATTTTGTGCCATTTTCGGACTGTCTGGCTTTTGCCTAGACCACTTGTGCGGCCACGGCTCCACATGAACGAAACATGAACAATTTTGGTGAGTTTCATTTTGCACGCTCGAGCAGCTCACACTTCCGCATGAGTGGAGCCAGACTGCTCGTACTGTTGGAACAACTGCACATACGGCCAAGCAGATGAGAAAATCTTGCTTTCTTGTGTTGATCCTTCCGATATTTTGAATGTATTCTTGAACTTATGTAGACCCTCCAGAGTATGAAATGATGATTTGACATTGAAAAAGAGTGTGAATCACTAAAAGAAAAGTGTACAAAATGAACATATTATTTATCGAGTGTGTGTGTGACATGTTTACGTAGGTTGTGTGCTAGAGGAAACGCCGCAAGATCAAACGCAATGTGAATAATAATATTTTAAAGATATGATCTTAACTGATTAATTTGAGCCATGAAAGGCGATTTTTACCAATATTGTGTTTTGATTGAAATGAATGAAGTTCATAAATGTTCTATAACATGTGCAATGTGGAACTAAGGTCATTTTGTTTATGCTATGATATGTTTGGGCTCGAGGCCGTCCTGTAAATGTGTGGGCCCGAGGCCGTTCTGTACCTTATGTAGGCCTAAGGCCATTATGATAATGATGGGCCAAAGGCCATTCGGTTCATATGTAACGGGCCTAAGGTCATTTTGTTTATGTCATGGGCCTAAGGCCATTCAGTCTATATGAGGGGCCCAAGGCCGTTCCGTGTTATATTGGGCCCGAGGCCATTCCGTATTATGATTATGGATATTGTGAGAACCTTATGCTCATTTATTTACATTGCTTTACTGTATTATTACTTATTGAGCTTCGCTCACCCAATATTATGTGTGCACATGTAGGTGATCCGCAGTATGGAGCCCACCCTTAGAGTTAGCTTCAGGAGCTATTTTGTAAACTTGTCAAGTCATGCCTTCGAGATAGAGTGTTGCCTTTGACTCACTTTTTTGTTTTGACCTTATTTTGTTTTTGCTACTATGGTCTTGGGATATGTAAATGATATGTATAAATTTTCCTATGGTACTTGCATCTTGTATGGGCTTTTAAATGTGTGATTGCATTATGTTGTAAGCTTTATAATTTTGCTCATATTAGCACAACTCAATGAACGTCTTCATTTGTTATATACTTCTACTTGTAGCCTCATTATTATAATTATTCCATATGTTTGTATGAGGCCAGTAGCTTGCATTTCTTGCTCCTCGGAGGGGTTTACTCTCCTCGGATACAATAGCCCTACAGTTCAGACTTTCGTAGTTCTGAATCTGGTTTCACAAGTGCAATGTGAAACAGAAAAAAACACAAATGAAAGTCCAAATCAGGCAAATCTTAGAAAATCTATTTATCATCAAAGATGCCAGAAATGGACTGCATTGCAAGATTTCAGTTTTTGGAAAATTTAAGAAACCCGTCACTTGTGCCAAAGGCCACTTGTCCGTCATTATCAAAGTGTCTCAGCAAGTGGCCTTCATTACCAAAGTGTCTCAGCTCGGGAACTTAGGTATGAGAGGGGAAGATCATGAATTGAGCACTCCACTCACCCTATCAAAGATTGGCCTCTACTAATCATGTTGTGATTTTTATGTACAGTATATGATCTTGTTCCGATTATTATGCTAAACATTATTGTGTAAGGCACACAACTATAGACTATTTCTCCCACTTTGGAATGCTTTGATTTCATGTTTGTTTGCAAAGAGTTTTGGATATGTGCTACTCGAAAGAGTAAGGTCATATGTACATTACTCAAATGTATTCAAATTTAAGAAAAATAGCCTTCATCCACCGACATTCAAGAGATATATCAGATAAGCACTTAGCCTCATAGTATTTATGCTTGATACGGCAACATGAACACATATGCAATATGCTAAAGCAAAAATGCTCACCTAGTACTCAACCGAGGCAAGCCAAAATAGAATAACATAGTTAGAGAAAGTGCATGCTCTAATATGTAAGTGACTAATGCAACACATACAAAATGAAATTAATAGGTTCGGTTTATTAACATGTCATATGGCTCAAATTAAAGCATGTGTTTAGTGCACATATTCAAGTAAGTAAGAAACGACAACAATGTTAGAATGATAAACCAAACGCAAGGCATGCAAAAATGGGTATTTTACACATGATAATGATATGAAACCAAAACATGAATGCAATCATCGCAAGCAAGGAAATAAAAGGGAAAAAGAAATAGGGGTTGAAAGACATGTACAATATTACAAATTTGCCCTCATACAAGAGGGTCCGAATAAATGTCCTAATTAAAGTAATTATTACAACATCAAATAATGGAGCAAACTAATTAAGTAGTTATTACAAATTCGACAGAATCAAACTAATTAAACATATTACTAACAAAGCGTTAATTTAAAGGACCACAGAAAGTCAAGAGTGGCATGCACATGAATGAGAACATCTTCCCAGAAACCTTCCTATTTTGCAGCCAGAATCTATTCTGTTTGCAGTCAGAAAATCATTTTGTTTTTGCCTCAATTTCTACTCTATTCTGCAAGAAAAATGCCACCATCTACACAACAAAATGTGGTCAGTCGGCCTTAGAAAGTGGTCGAGCAGACAGGAAGATAGCCAACCGGCCACTGTTTTTGGGATTTTCCCTACTACCACAAAATTGAAATAGAGCAAAAACTGAGTGTTTTCAGGAGATGTTTATCATTTCTACCTGCCCCTATCATGTAAATGATCAAGGGAAGAGTAGATTCGTTTCATAAACCATCAATATTTGCACGTTTGTTGTGTGATGATCTTAGAACCAATAGGACAAAGGCTCAATGAAAGAAACGAAAGACTAACAATACCTATTCTCTATCATGAAGTTATCTCAAGGGAAGTAGTAGACATTGCTTCTTGCATCATTAACATCACTAAATAGTATGTAATGATTCAAGAGTCAATGGGCTCAATATAACGTCTAATTGAACACAACTTAATGTTATTACCCTTTGTTTACCACTTTATTCCGGTTTTAACCTCTTTACATTACCTAGGCATTCTTTTTTTAATTTTTGTCTAAAAGTGATAATTACGTCCACTAATAAAGAGAAGTGTCAAACAAGAAGTTGTGCTTTGCCTGAGAGAGATGTAATGCCCAGGTAATAAACCTCCGAAGAGATTAAACCATTAAGCATGGAAGGTCTCTTTCTCTTGCCTTAAACAACCACCAAGTGTTTTTTAAACAAAGAAAACCAAGAAAGGAGGGAGGTTGCATAGATGATTACTACAAGTGTGAGTATATGTATGAAAACTATGGAATAAAAAGCTATCAACTCAAATAGATTGGTGTCTAAGGCCTAAACCACCAAATCTATGAGGACTTGCAACAATACAAGCATAATATTCAAAACATAAACTAAGTAAACACACTAAAATAGCCCCCCCCCCCCCCCCCAACAAAGAAAAAAAAAGAAAAAAAATAGTGCTGAAAAATCAATTTGAAAAGCTAGAAAAAGTAAAATAAAAAATGAGAGAACAAAGCTAGTAAGCAAGCCTAAGGAAGGGTGGCTAGCCCCTATACTTTTTGGACCTTAAAGTCACACGTTTTAGCCTATGAAAACGCTGAAAATCAATAGCTAAGAGTAGAGAAATAAGTGGGAAACACAAAGATATAAGCTACGAAATAGGGTTCAAGAAAGGGTAGTTAACCTCTCCACCTTTGGTAGCTTTTAAATATCAAGTTTCGGCCCTTAAAAATAGTCTAAAGCAGAGTATAAAAGAGAAGAAAAGAGTAGTGTAAACAAAGCTAAAGATGGCAAAGGTATACCTATTGAAGAGAGGATGTGCTTTAGTTCACAAACCACAAAGTGATCACCCTCAAGAGTTGAAATTTTAACTCAATAATCTCAGCAATGAGCCTCAAAATTTTGGTTTAGGAAATGTATGTATAGTGTATGTATAGTGCAAGATAGAGAGGGAGAGTGTTTGATAAGTTTTTGGCTTTTAACAAAATTTTCTAACCTAAAACCATGAGGGTTGGTCATGTATTTATAGAAAAATAGGTTCCTCTATCGAAAATATGTATATTGAGCTAGCTAGTGCATGGCAGGCACATGGGGGGACAACTAGCAGCAAAATAATTGCCTGCCACTGAACATGGCCCGCCGACCTTGAAGGGGGACTGCCGGCCACTAGAAAATGTCCTGCCGGCCACCTGTTGGCTAGCAGGCCTCCAAGTGGTCAGGCTAGAAAAAAATAGGTTTTGGTCCAAAGGAGGTACAAGGTTTTAGGCTCTGAAACTTCAAATCGAAGCTCTTTGCTGAAGAAATTGAACGGTTTATACAACGTAACATTTCATCATCTAGTTTTCAACATGAGGTACCCAAGTCTTAAGGGCGGTAAAAAATGGAGTGTCTACAATTGCCCCTCTTTGACAGAGCTTGAAGTCATGAAATGACATGAGTAAATGTCAAAGCCCGAAGACTACCCATTTTGACAAGACCATAAGATTTGGTCAAGCAATCAAAATGTAAACGCAATTGGTTGAGCTTGAAAGTTGCCTATATATCCTTTTGTAAGGAATCAAACCAACGTAGTTCAGTGGCAAGATGCAAACGATACACAATGCAATGAAACAATGCAAATAATATACAATGTAACAAAATAATCAAACCACGAGCAGTGCCTTCTACACAAACACAAGGGTATTATTGGCCGACCATGCGACCAGATGCCGAGAACTACGTAAAGAAGTGCGAACAATGCTAAAAGTTTTCCCCTTTAACTCATCTGTCTGCCGAAGAATTGAACTCTATTACTAGTCCTTGGCTGTTCGCTCAATGGGGACTTGATATCATCGGACCATTACCACGAGCTCTTGGGAATAAGCGATTCCTGATTGTCGCAATAGATTATTTCACAAAGTGGATCAAAGCAGAGGCATTAACACATATTCGAGATGTCGATGTTAAACGTTTTGTATGGAAAAACATTATAACACGATTCGGCATACCAAGGGCATTTTTCTCTGACAATGGCACCCAATTCGATTGTGGCATCTATTGGGAGTTATGCAACACATATGGTATCCAGCCTTACTTTTCCTCGCCGACATACCTGCAAAGCAACGGCCGGGCTGAGGCCTCAAATAAAGTGATCCTAGATGGCATCAAGAAACGGTTGGAAAAAACCAAAGGTAGATGGGTCAAAGAATTGCCCAGTGTGTTGTGGGCTCATCGCACTACTTCGAGGCAATCCACTAGGGAAACGCCATTCGCTTTGTGCTTTGGAACCCAAGCAATTATCCCCCTTGAGATCGGCCTACCCACGCTGAAAACCAAGGTTTCTGACATGGGCCGTAATGACATGATGTTGGCCTTAGATCTGACTCTGATTGAAGAACGCCAAGATCGTGCTCTTGCATGCATGGTGCGATATCAGCAGCAGCTCGCCAAGTGATATAACCAGTGTGTACAGTTGCGTCGTTACACATCTGGAGAGTTGGTCCTCAAGAAAGTGCTTTCTGGTACAAAGAATCTAGCAGACGGTAAAAAAGGCCCCAACGGGGACGGCCCTTATCAGATTGATTCAATAGCTGGAACAGGGGCATATCGACTTTCAGACATGGCTGACAAAAGTTTGTCACGCCCCTGGAACTCCTCACATCTGCGTAAATTTTATCATTAAGCTAACTTGTACGGCATGCTAGTTTGTTTCTAATTTTTGCTACTACGTTAACGTGTACATGTCTATGAATTCCTTAATGCAATGTCCTTTTTATTGCCGTCTCGTTAATAATGGTGTAAAAGCCTCCGAATTCGAAGCGTCCTTCACGGATATCATGTTTGGGCCGTGTAGACACCCCATTTTTGATCGACCTTAAGACTTAGACGTCATCGATTGAGCGCTCGGTGATTGCATGTTGTTCTCATTTTGAGGTTTCGGAGTGCTTGGCTGAGAGCCTCGCCTCCGGACCTCGGGACCCTTTGTACTTTGACTCGGTCTGTGGACCAAGTTTTGTTTTCACTTCTCGGAGGGAGGGAGAGGTCTTGTAGACCATCTCTCAGTGGTCGTAGACTACTTTTCGTGGTTGTAGGCCAGCTTCTGCTTGAGGCTACTTTCAGCTGAGTTTGAGCCGCGGCGCCTCGGCTCGAGACTGCTTAACATTCTCCGTTTGGCATGGTTTTTTGGAACACACCTTGTTTCCTCTGTCTAGAGGGACACTGTGGTCCGGGAGACCACTTTTGTGGTTGTACGCCACTTTTTGTGCTCAACAACCAGTTTTCAAGGCTCCCGGCTGCGTGCTTTGCCTTCTAAACTCTCATTTTGCATCCGTGTTGGTTCATTCTTGGCATGAACCTTGTTTTCCTTGTTTGGAAGGTGGTACAAGGGTGGGAGACCAGCTTTTATCCTTGGAGACCACTTTTCTTCCTGCTATTCGGTTTTCTGGTCAGGAAACTGGTTTTCTTGGTCTTTGGGCCATATTTGCTGGTCTCCCACTACACCACTAGCTTGCATTTAGTTGGGAGACCATCAAATGAGCTGGCCGACCACTTTTCCTTGAGGAAGACCACTTACCCTAGTCGGCTGACCAGGGGAAGTAGTCGACCGACCACCTTAACTGGTCGGCCTACTCCTTCCAGTTTTGTCTCTGTGAGTTATTGCCAACTATGCTAGCTGGAAGGCACAGACTGCATCCTCCATACACGTGGCCTTGGTTTTTAGCTTCTTTGAGAAGCTTTGGCCTCCTTTGTCTATAAAGGAAGGCCTCCCCCTCCTTTGTGAGGGTTCAGATTTTTGTTAAGGCACATACACATATCTCTTTCTTTGTCTCTATATTTAGGCTTAGGAAGTGTATTATTCTTGACCCTTTTGCACCATAGCTCATAGCCTAACACTTCCACCATCAACCCAAGGTTCTTGGAGGTCATTTTCAAAGGTTAAGGAGCTGGGTTTTTGGTCCAAAAGTTGCTGTCTTTGTTGAGCTTCAAGGGTAACTCATTTTCTCCCTTTTTAAGCATTATTTTGATCCTTCTCTTAGCCTCATTTGCATGCTTATTTGAGGTTTGTTGTCAACTAAAAAAAGCTTTATTTTTAAGCATTATTCATGTTTGTTTAAGGCCATTTTCTTGTTGGAGGTCATCTACCCTCTTGTATGTTTCATTTAGTCTTGTTTTGAGGCATGCCTTAAGGCCTTTGTGTTGACCTTTGCTTGGCATTTTAGCCACTGAAATCCAGTGGATTTTTAGTGGTTGGAATGCTATTTTGAGGGCCAAAATCAGAGAGGGGTGACCCTCTCTCTTTTGGCCTTGTTTGTTTGCATATTTCGCCTTTCCAAGGAGCCTATATTTTCATACTTCCTAGCCTTGGTTCAGGCCATTTTTAGTGACTTGTAGGACCTGCCTAGACTCTGTCTAGGGCTAGTTTGGTCACCTTATGTTTGCCTCTTGCATATGTAGAATAATCATCTTCATAGCTTATCAAAGGAGCATGTCATTCTTGCATGTATTGGTCATGTTTCAGTGGGTTTTTGGTCATTCTTTGGCATATCATAGCTCTGTCTTTGGCTGGTTTAGTGGCCTTTTGAATGCTTCACATGCTTGTAGTGTAAACCATGCTCACTAGCTTACATTGCATGTTGTTTTGGCCATTAATTCTAGCATATTTTGGCCATACTTCAAACTAATTTTGTTCATATTTTGGGCTACCTTAGCTCTATTTTGAGGCGTCTTGGTCGAATGATGCTTTCCATGCATAGTTGTAGTGTAATATCTTTGCCTAGCCCTGAGTTTTGAAGCCCCTTGCATGCTTAAGTTGAGGTGTTTCCATGTCTTGGCATCATTAAGCATGTTATTTTAGAGCCTATACTTGTGCCATGTTCCCGTGTTTTCCACTCTTTAAATGCGTTTGAGAAGTTGTGCTTGTATACCTCATTTATGGGCTATTGCATTGCATGAGCTTCATTTTTGTGCATTTCAAGCCATCATCTTAGTCCATTTTGCCACTGAATTGGGCCTGCATAGGGACTATTTGGGGTTGCTTTGTTCATTTGGGCATTGCTTTGCATACCTCTAGTGTAATGCACTTCACTAGTTTCGGTATTTGAGCCATTCAACATGCATAACATGAGTTGTTTGCATGATTCAGGACCAATTTGTATGTCATTTCAGAGCTGGAACATGTGTTGTTGTATGCCATATTTCATCATTTCCATGCCTTCATACAGTTGTATCTTGTGCCCTAAGCTTTGGGCCCTTGCATCTTGCATGTTTGCATGTGTTTTGTTGCCGCATTTTCATCATGTATGGCCATTGATTTGGGTATGGCTGAGGCCCATTCATTTTGGTTTAAGTCCATTTTGCATCGAGTATGCCATTGTAGTTCATAGCATTGAGTGTGCCATGTTGTCGCATGTTTCATCATTGCATTGCGCATGCCTTGTTCACTTCATTGTGTATGATAGTCTTCACATGTACATTGTGTATGACATATAGTATCATGTGCATTGAGTATGCCATTGTTAGTTCGTAGCATTGCATATGCTAGTTTGCATGTTTGCACGTCATCCTTTGCATGTTTGCATGACTTGGTTGCATCGCCTTAGGATTGCATGCTTGAGGTCGCATTGTGCATGCCATTCTACTTGTTGCGTTGTGTTTGGAATATGAGTTAGTCCAAACACGGAAAACGAGGGACGTCTCATACTCCAAGTGATGAAACGTGCCTCGATTCTCGGTTGCCGACACTCTTGACTAACACATGATGGAGTTTAGGCATTTATGTGTTTATATGTGCATTCATTTCACATTGAGTCGTGCAATCCGACTCCTCGGCCATCATGCATTGAGATGCGTGATTGGTAGCCCGAGGATCAAGAACTACACTCCCTAGAGCTTATGCAATGATGGGGAGAGTGGTCGTGCACACATGTGTTGCAAATACCTTGCTTTCTCCCTCTCTTGCCATTGTTGCAGAAAATGCAGAAACCAAGAGAAGAAATTGGTCGGCCGAACAGGTTTTCTGGCAGGCCGACCACCTTTTCTGGTTTTCACCACAAAGGGTGGTCGGTAGGTGGTCTTTAATGCCTATAGCTGGTCGGCAGCCTCCCCTTAGATTCCCAGGGTAGAGTTTCATCTCCTTGGAGCTTTGTGCAAGTTTCTGAAATCAATTGCAAACAAAGGCGAGCCGGGGCATCGTGATAGATTTCCACGCAAGGCGACTCGAGCATGCATGCATCCTTTATCATTCAAGGCAGAGCTGAGGCAGTCCACATTTATGTAGTTTACATGCTAGCTTAATTGCTTACTTAGTTAATTTGTTAATTAATTAGAATTGTGTAATAATTAGCTATAATTCATTATTCATTTTGGTTGTGTAATAACTAGCTTAATTAGATTAGCTTAGATTAGCTAGTTGGTGTTGTATTATTTATTTGAACCCTCCATCGAGAGGGCCAACTCTTGTAATAAGTGTGCGTGTGTGTGATGCATGTCTTCCAACCCAACGTCTTTCTTCCTTTTATTTACCAGCTTATGATGTTTAGTTTTAGGGCCTGTTTCAATTAGCATCCTTATGCTCGTATGTCTGCATCCATTCATCTGTTTTGCATGCACCAGGTTCGGCGCATCATACTAACTGCATCGTATTTCAATGCCAAGTTGAATACATGTTACCTGTAGCATCTCACATGCCATCTTAGAATAGCCGAGCCTATCTTGGTTGCATTCTTGCATGTGTTGCATTAGCCATCTCAGTATAGTTAGGATTCATGCATGTTTTCTAATTAGCTTCTTTCTTTGGCTCGGAGTACTCGATAAGTGTTTATGCTTTACCATCCTTGCATGCGTGTGAGTGACTGCCATGATAGCATGCTTACCATGAGGCTATGTGCTTATGTGATATAACTGCCTAAATGCCAGTGGGTGAAGGTTGGGTTGCTTGAATTGGAATAATTCGTCAAAACCCGTGTTTTAGCCTACTTGGAGTAGCAAACTTTAATCCATTTTTAAAACAAACGGATATGCGATGCTTTATTCCAACCTAGGCAATCTAGTCTATACTTGTATGTTGTGCGCATCACATAGTAATTCTAGGTTAATAACCAGAATAAGAGCACATGTGTTTTCAAAAACAGGATATCATGCTTAGTAGTGGCCGATCTTTGATCGGGCGAGCGGGGGTGCTCATGAAATGACCTTCCCCAATCGTACCCAAGTTCCCGAGCCGAGGCAACTTTGGTGATGACGGACACGTGGCCTTAGGCAGAAGTTAGGGTTTCCTAAATTTCCCTAAAATAAAATATTTAGGTGGCGACTCTGTATCGGCAAAGCAGTCCATGTTTGGCACTTCTTTCTAAAATCAGTTTTTCAAAACGATTTGCCGGATTTGGACTCTTTGGTGATTTATCGATCTTGTATTGCACTTTGCGAGATTAGATTCAGAACCGTGACATTGAGTCTGAACTGTAGTGAGCGCAATGAACAAAACAGGATTTTCCCGAGACATTCGGGAACGTCTATAGTTTCTGGCGACTCCGCTGGGGATTTAGAAATCTTGACTCGAACTCATGATATCTTGTTTTGATTACACTTATGTGTTTCTTTGCATTGCATTGGCATTAGTGCGCCTAGAACACCGTGTTTGCCATTTGCTATTCCTGAATGGTTTGCCGGAGGCTTTCTTTGAGAAGCGCGTCATAAGGCTGATCAGTTACAGGCTCTGCCACGATGGGAACACAAACCCCGGTTTTTACCAAGGCACCCTTTTTGACCATTTGACCTAGTGCATATCAAAATCCGTAGTGACTATCCCAAACTAGGACAGGTTGCTCACCCGATTATAGGTTGTTTGAAACCGCTGTGTGCGTAGTGAAACCCTAGCTCCTGACAAAATAGGACCGGGAAACCCTACCCTAACATAGGGGCGTTTTTGGCTCTCACTTGCTTGCTATGTGCTTTTAGAGTGTGCCTCTACAGGAACGCATGTATCAGTTTGCAAGTCTGGGTGTCAGGCCTGAGGGCATCAGTATTTTTGGGGAATCAGTTTTACCTGAGGGTATCGATTCTGTGCGAACTTGTGGCGAATGCAAGCAGCAGTCATTCAAATGCCGATTTTGGTTTTGGTGAAATCAGGCTGATATGCTATCTGTTTTCTCTTTTGCTAGGTAGTCTTGGAACCATAGCTTCAGAAGGCTCCGATATCCCCCAGGTTCATTGGACTTGTGTCGATAGACTTTGTCAGGTCAAAGATTCAGTTCAAGGGCAAATCAGTGTTCCTTTGCCAAAAGCAGGGTAAAAAGGCCAGTCAGGCACAGATCATCAGTTCAATAGTCTTCGGATCAGCAGTCATTATCTATCTCACCTGTGTGCAGTTAGGTTGAGATATCTGCTTTTACCACAGAGACAGATATACCGATAGATCAGTTAGATCAGGGCAGCAAGGGAGGAATTGAGGAGATGATGTGTCAACTCCAAGAAAGTATGAAAACCATGCAGCAGGACGCTGTTCGTCAAGCCGAATTTGCCAAACAACAGGCCAAGGTCATGGCTCAACAGGTAGAGTTAATTGCCAGGCCACAATAGCAAACCGGAGCATCTACTTCACACCAGGTTCCTCCCCCACCAAGACTCCTATTACCCGGGGAGACGGCAAATGTCCAGAATGTCCAGGAGGATACAGACATCCCAATGGGGCCACCTCCGCCCCCGATTCTACCTCAACTATCCAAGGCACTCATACCTATCAATCTATCATTAAAAGTAAGCAAACTTGAAAAGCTGTTCAAGAAATCTCAAGGTGTGAAGTCTATTCCAAACATTGAGAATGGGTACACCGACTCGGCCGTGACGCTGCCGGACCAGTTCAAGATGCCACATATCGACCGTTTCGATGGTTCTAGAGACCCAATGGTGCACCTCCACCTGTTTTCTGATATCCTGAGGCCAATGGGCTTGACCACAGTCCAGAAGCTGTCACTATTTGGCCGAACCATGTCTGGGATAGCCGCAATCTGGTATGCGAAATTGGAGAACTCTATGAAACAGAACTGGAAAGAGATGGCTGAGGCCTTCATTGCTCAATACTCTTATAACACACAGATCGAGGTCACAACTCGTGATCTTGAAGTCACTCGCCAAGAGCCAAAGGAGAGCTTCTCCGATTTTGTGACCCGCTGGAGGGCTAAAGCCTCGATGATGACCATAAGGCCCATTGACAAAGATCAAATTCGGATGGTTGTGCACAACCTCCAGCCCAAGCTCATGCAAAAAATGATCGTTCTCCCCCTACTCACCTTTGCAGATTTACATGAGATTAGGGTGCAAATCGAGGACGCTATTAGGCAGGGCCTCATTGACCAGGAGAAGGAGCGTTTCAGAGGGCGTTTTCCTTGATTCAATGCGACCACCAGTAGTGATGCAGCTGCAAGATCTTCTGAAGTGGGCATGGTCACCACCACCACATCAAAAACAGCTACCTCATTCACCGCTGCACCCGGTAGTAGCTCACAAAAAACCAAATATCCACCTCGAGTCAAGAGGGTTTTTACCCACTTTATATGCCTTTGTCAAAGGCTCTAGAGGTCTTACTCTGGAAAGGACATTTGAAACCGTTGGAACAACGGCCTCTACCCGATCATCTCCCTCCAAAGCATGACCAGACTAAGTACTGTGCCTACCATCAACAAACCGGTCATGACACTGACAATTGCTTTCGTCTACGCCATGATGTACAGGATCTGTTTGACAACAGGGTCATCGCCGCACCAGTCTTGCAAAGTCTATCGGCACTTGATCAGTGAACTTATGGGGGATAATATGACTATGTGATCGAGGGATGAACCCCTTGCGGATGGCGCTCGATTTACTCCAGATGTGGCATATGGCACGCACTGTTTTGAGCATTTGCGAACGCTGGTTTTTGTACTTTCTGACTTGAGTATTGAGTCAGTCTTGTTGTGTTGTATTGAGTCAGTCTTTTTGTACAGAGTCAGTCTTTTCTTACCGAGTCAGTTGTGTCTGTCTTGTTGTACCGAGTTAGTCCTGTTTTGTTGGAGTCGGGTGATTTCGGGGGTGTTACCTCAGATATCACTTGCTTGTTTTGTGTTTGTCTTTTGGTTTTCTTTTGAGTCTGTTTCTGCCTTGGAGCCAGTAATGCCAACAGATTTGAATGAACAACAGTGATTTTCGCATTCTTGTGTTTGCTTCTGCCTTGTGCTAGTTGTGCCAAAAGTTCTTAATGAGATGGCAGTATTTGACTAAAAACTGTGTCTTTTTTGTGCTTTGAAATCATTACATTGACCTGAGTTTTTCAAAACCTTTTGAACATGGTGATGAAAAC
Organism: Camellia lanceoleosa; assembly: GCA_025200525.1. NCBI lineage: Eukaryota > Viridiplantae > Streptophyta > Magnoliopsida > Ericales > Theaceae > Camellia > Camellia lanceoleosa. The sequence goes on along the minus strand of CM045769.1, from coordinate 101,824,645 downwards.
AAAGAGGAAGGAATTCCTCGGGATTTGTTAAAAAAAAAAATTGATCAATTAAGAGAAAGAGAGGCGTGCTAAGCCCTTAATGAATGAGATCATGTTTGTTAATGTAAGTAATGAGAAGGATCCTGGCTTGATCCAGATTGGTTCTACACTGTCTTCAGCGCGAGCGATTTGTCGTTTTCTTAAAAGATTTCAAAAAATGTTTTGCGCGGTCCTACGAAGACCTGTGTGGAATTGCTCTTGATATTGTGCAGCCTAGGATCGCTCTCAGCCTCGAGACTCGACCCCTTTTGCTTTCAAACCTTGAACCTCAAATCAAAATGTTCAAAGGTCAATCATAATGTGAGGCCCGTTTGGCCAGATTTGAGGCAGCCCTCGAACAAGAGGCAAGAAAGTCAGATCAAGAAGGTCAGACGTCGTCAACAGAAGCTTGTGAAGCTAAGTCATAAATACCCCTTAAACTAGGGGCAAATAAAATGTCAGATGAGCTCGAAGAGTCAAAATCGGGACATTTCTCAAGCTAACGAAGGTCAGCAAGAATGCCAAATCCCAAAAGGGAGGAAAGAAGAAAGTATTGCTGAAGGATAACCGAGTTCCTATCCACAACACTAGGGGCAAATTTAGCCCCCCATTGGATGGACTCCTGCATCGTCAGCGAACATCAGCCATTCTTCTGGATTCAGATGACTTCAGGATCTCAAAACCATTTGACATGGACAAAGCTACACTTTTACCCTTGAGAGGCTCACTGGGCCGAAAACCCGGAAGGGCGACCCAGGCAAAAGTTAGAGCAAGAAAAAAAAAGAAAAAGAACAAAAAAAAGAAAAATGCAAAGAATGAAAAAAAAGAAAAAGAAGAAAATGAAAGGAAAAGATGAAAAAGAAAAAAGTATAAAAGAATTGAAAAGAAAAGAAGAACATAGCTCACAAGGTTGAAAACCTAGAAGGGCAGCCTTGGCAAAAGTTAGAACGCAAAAGGAGAGGATAATACCCGAGTGTACCTTAACCCCGAACTACGTAAGGCTTGATTCCCATCTTTGGGATACGTAGGCAACTTCATTCTGAAGTCCAGCCGTAAAACACTTCAAATTCGACTGTGTCCATGTGATGGTTCTGGTTATCTTTATCTTCTCTGTATCCGAGAATTCAGTTGTAATTGTCACTATGAGGACTGGTTGCCGTGTGCTGCGGCGCTATTCAGACAAGGGGCAACTTTCCGTTGCCATACAGTGTGCTGCGGCGCTATTCAAACAAAGGGTAACTTTCTGTTGCTGTGCAGTGTCCTTCAGACAAGGGGCAATTTTCCATTGTTTTTGGATCTGAGGTTGTGCATCTCAAGAGTCAATTCCATGTTGGTCAAGTAGTGGCCATTTGCAAAAATAGTTTTTGAGAATTTTTACTAATGTTGACTAATTCTCTCAAAAATTATTCCATTTTTCCAAAACTGGACCATTTTCTTGGACCGAAAAAGGAAAATTTGTAGTGCTCATAACCTAACTTGCATGATTTTAAATCAGAAAATCGAACAAGCATGTTAATCTAACTCTCATGTTGGTTAAAATTGTTTTAGCAGAACGTCAAAAATAAAATAAATGGTCAAAATAATGAACTAGGGGCACAGTTAAGCCATGTGTTCTATCTTTTCCCATTGTCAACATACTTGCCAGAAAGGGCACCGTATATGCCAGAAAAGGGCACAACAGAAACTAACAGCAAAATGCCGATAGTTCTCTCATCCTTCAAGCAGCGAGGTATCAAGCTAAGTGCGAAGCACGAACTGGAATGGAACAGGATATTCCACTCCCTCATGTGGACAGATCTAATCACGTCCAAACTCCCCAGTAAAGCATCGTCAACCAATGTCAATTGCAGATCCGCTGCACATCCGGCCACATCACAACCCCTCTGTGGGTAAAGTTCACTGTTGTGAGCAGAAGAAAGAGAATCTAGCAGAATGCTAGGGGCAAGAGCCCGCAACTTCTCGTTCATCCATCAAACACCCAGGGAAGGGATAAAAAAATGAGAGATTGAAGAATAGAGAGATGTGCGCTGAGAGAAAAAGTGAGGAAAAGGGCTTTTTCAGAACAGAAAAAAAAAAAAAAAAAAAAACAGAGCCTCAGGGCCGAGTGATGTGAGAATCACAAATAAGAAAGGGTGGGAAACAATACCCAGAGAAACATGCTCCTTGTGCACGTCTGAGTGTCGTGTCTTTTTGTTTTATCTCGATTCTTGTTTTGAGTCGTTTCGAGTGTTACTCGATGTGTTTAGGTTGTTTACCTTTTGTTTTCCATTGTTGAGTCATAGTGCGCTGGGTTTAGTCGTAGGCTCAATACCCCGGTCAAGAACTCGTCTCTCAATTTCAAAAATAAAATCGTTTTGCGCTCCGAGTGCCGTGCCGTTCTTCACATCTGTGCAAAACAAGATTCATTCTTTCGTAAAACTACAGGGTTCAACCCAGGTCATGTGGGAATAGTAAAACCAAGACCTATCTGAAGCTACATAGGTTCCAGACTGTAAAGCAAAAGAAAATAGGGAAAATGTCAGGTATCTGAGTTTGTTTCAACTTCAGTAAGTTCCGAGATTGCATTCCGTGTGTACCTCTTCAGGTCTTGCCAATGCTTCGAAGTATGAGTGTGCCTCTACCTCAAGCTCAAGATCAAGTCTGCTTCAAGCCAAAATGGCGATCAAAAGTGCTCTCCCTGAGTACCATTCCCTGCCAAAGGCATCTTGGCTGTGTTCGCAATGAGTTCCTAGGAGACCAACTGCGCGGTGGAAACTAGAGTTCGAATGGCTGTTGTCTAGAATGCAAAGGTTTGGGATTTTCGAGACTAAAGTCTGGTTTAAATACCCAGAGGCGTGTCCTCGGCTTGAAATCTGTATGGAAGCCCCATAGGTTGAGATAGCATGAATGCACCTCAATTCTGGATATTGAACCAACCTAGTCTGTCACCCCGTTGGAGAATAGGGAAAGTTGTGAATATGATCAGGAAAAAAGGCAGCATCCAAAGTGTTCTACGTGAAGAACCCTTGTTAGTATTTCAGGGCCTTTGTACTGTGAGTTGAAGATAAGTGTTCGAAGAACAAAAAGGGGGGAGGGGGATCCCCATTAGAATAGAGCGGTTCATCGCCACTCACCTTATGAGGTGCTTTCTAAAGCGCCGCTAGGTTTGTTTATTACATTTCTTAAACATCATGCATTGTATTGCATTGTACCTATCAAGTTTTTTTCTCATTCATCCACGATATTGTATGTACGGTTCATTTGAAACTGGCGCAACCAGGCGATATTATATGTACGGTTCATTCAAAGAAGTTCCATTTAAGGTCATTCACCTTAGTGTATCCATCACACTTCATTTACTTTAGTGTATCAATCACACTTCACTCTCTTCATTTGCTCTAGTGTATCAATCACACTTCACTTCCTTCATTTAGTGTATCAATCACACTTCACTCACTTCATTCATTTAGTGTATGAATCACACTTCATTCATTTAGTGTATCAATCACACTTCACTCACTTCATTCATTCAGTGTATCAATCACACTTCATTCATTTAGTGTATCTATCATACTTGTTTACTTAGTGCATCTATCACACTTCGTATTCACTTTTAGTGTATTTATCATACTTGTTCAGTTAGTGCATCTATCACACTTTGTGTTCACCCTTTGTGTATCCATCACACTTGTTCACTAAGTGCATCTATCACACTTCGTGTTCACCTTCAGTGTATCTATCATACTTGTTCACTTAGTGCATCTATCACACTTCATGTTCACCTTTAGTGTATCTATCACACTTGTTCACTAAGTGCATCTATCACACTTCGTGTTCACCTTTAGTGTATCCATCACACTTGTTCACTAAGTGCATCTATCACACTTCATGTTCACCTTCAGTGTATCTATCATACTTGTTCACTTAGTGCATCTATCACACTTCGTGTTCACCTTTAGTGTTTCTATCACACTTGTTCACTTAGTGCATCTATTACACTTTGTGTTCACCTTTTGTGTATCCATCACACTTTGTTCACTCAGTGCATCTATCACACTTTGTGTTCACCTTTTGTGTATCCATCACACTTTGTTCACTCGGTGCATCTATCACACTTTGTGTTCACCTTTAGTGTACCTATCACACTTTGTTCACTCGGTGCATCTATCGCACTTTGTGTTCACCTTTAGTGTACCTATCACACTACGCTTACCTAGTGTATCCATCACACTTGGCTTCATATAGTGTATCCATCACACTCTCTTCACTATGTGTATCTATCACACATGCTTGTCCACTTAGTGTATCCATCACACTCTCTTCACTATGTGTATCTATCACACATACTTGTCCACTTAGTGTATCTCTTACACTTCGTTCACCTTTATGTATCTATTGCACATGTTCGTGAGAATTGTATAATTTTCTTACATCCTTTCTGCATATAATGTAGTTTGGTTTGAACTCGCCTGCTTAAACTGTTGCATTTATTGTGTATATTTGCTTCATTACAGCTTTCTCTGTATGATCATAAGTTATGTTCGGCTTTATGCATACCCTTTGCATCTTGCCCCTGCCTGCGGGCACATCTCTTTGATTATCTTGCCTGTCTGTCTAAGTTTTCAGCTTTGTCCAAAATGGGTCGTCTCTAGTCTTTGACATTCACTCCCATCACTTATGACTTTCGAGTTCTGTCAAAGAGGGGCAACTGTAGACACCCAATTTTTGACCAATCTTAAGACTCAGATGTCATCGATTGAGAGCTTGGTGATTGCGCATGTTGTGCTCGTTTTGAGGTTTCGGAGTGCTTGGCTAAGAGCCTCGCCTCTTAACCTCAAGACCCTTTGTACTTTGACTCGGTCTGCAGACCAAGTTTCGTTTTCTCTTCTTGGAGGGAGGGAGAGGTCTTGTAGACCATATCTCAGTGGTCGTAGACTACTTTTCGTGGTCGTAGGTCACTGTTCCCATTTGGAGGCTAGTTTCCGGTTTTCAGAGCCGTCGACCGTGCGCCTCGGCTTGAGACTGCTTAACATTCTCTGTTTGGCACGGTTTTTTGGAACACACCTTGTTTCCTCTGTCTAGAGGGACACTGTGGTCCGGGAGACCACTTTTGCTGTCGTACGCCACTTTTTGTGCTCAACAGCCAATTTTCGAGACTCCCAGCCGCGCGCTTTGCCTCTTGAACTCTCGTTTTGCATCCGTGTTGGTTCGTTCTTGGCACGAACCTTGTTTTCCTTGTTTGGAAGGTGGTACAGGGGTGGGAGACTAGCTTTTATCCTTGGAGACCACTTTTCTTCCCGACAGCCAGTTTTCTAGTCGGAAAACTGGTTTTCTTAGTCTTTAGGCCACATTTGCTAGACTCCTACCACACCACTAGCTTGCATTCAGTTGGGAGACCATCAAATGGGCTAGCCGACCACTTTTCCTTGAGGGAGACCACTACCCTAGTCAGTTGACCAGGGAAAGTAGTCGGCTGACCACCTTAACTAGTCGGCCTACTCCCTTCAGTTTTGTCTCTGTGAGTTGTTGCCAGTTGTGCCAGCTGGAAGGCACAGATTGCATCCTCCATACACGTGTATGGAGGATCTTTGGCCTTAGTTGTTAGCTTCTTTGAGAAGCTTTGGCCTCCTTTGTCTATAAAGGAAGGCCTCCCCCTCCTTTGTGAGGGTTCAAATTTTTGTTAAGGCACATACACATATCTCTTTCTTTGTCTCTATATTTAGGCTTAGGAAGTGTATTATTCTTGACCCTTTTGCACCACAGCTCATAGCCTAACACTTCCACCATCAACCCAAGGTTCTTGGAGGTCATTTTCAGAGGTTAAGGAGCTGGGTTTTTGGTCCAGAAGTTGCTGTCTTTGTTGAGCTTCAAGGGTAACTCATTTTCTCCCCTTTTAAGCATTATTTTGATCCTTCTTTTAGCCTCATTTTCATGCTTATTCGAGGTTTGTTGTCAACTGAAAAAAGCTTTATTTTTAAGCATTATTCATGTTTGTTTAAGGCCATTTTCCTGTTGGAGGTCATCTACCCTCTTGCATGCTTTATTTAGTCTTATTTTGAGCCATGCTTTAAGGCCTTTGTGTTGAAATTTTCTTGGCCTTTTAGCCACTGAAATCCTGTGGATTTTCAGTGGTTGGAATGCTGTTTTGAGGGACAAAATCAGAGATGGGTGACCCTCTCTCTTTTGGCCTTGTTTGGTTGCTTATTTTGCCTTTCCAAGGAGCCTATATTTTCATACTTCCCAGCCTTGGTTCAGGCCATTTTTAGTGACTTTTAGGACCTGCCTAGACTCTGTCTAAGGCTGGTTTGGTCACCTCATGTTTGCCTCTTGCATGTGTAGAATAATCCTCTTCATAGCTTATCAAAGGAGCATGTCATTCTTGCATGTATTAGTCATATTTCAGTGGGTTTTTGGTCATTCTTTGACATATCATAGCTCTGTCTTTGGCTGGTTTAGTGGCCTCTTGAATGCTTCACATGCTTGTAGTGTAAACCATGCTCACTAGCTTATATTGCATGTTTTGGCCATTGATTCTAGCATATTTTGGCCATACTACAAACAAATTTTGTTCATATTTTGGGTTGCCTTAGCTCTATTTTGAGTCCTCTTGGTCGAATGATGCTTGCCATGTATACTTGTAGTGTAATATCCTTGCCTAGCCTTGAGTTTTGGAGCCCCTTGCATGCTTAAGTTGAGGTGTTTTCCATGTCCTGGCATCATTGAGCATGTTATTTCAGAGCCTATACTTATGCCATGTTCCCGTGTTTTCCACTCTTTAAATGCGTTTGAGAAGTTGTGCTTGTATACCTCATTTATGGGCTATTGCATTGCATGAGCTTCATTTTTGTGCATTTCAAGCCATCATCTTAGTCCATCATCTTAGTCCATTTTGCCACTGGTTTGGGCTTGCATAGGGACTTTTTGGGGTTGGTTTGTTCATTTGGGCATTGCTTTGCATACCTCTAGTGTAATGCACTTCACTAGTTTCGGTATTTGAGCCATTCAACATGCATAACATGAGTTGTTTGCATGATTCAGGACCATTTTGTATGTCATTTCAGACCTGGAACATGTGTTGTTGTATGCCATATTTCGTCCTTTCCATGCCTTCATACAGTTGTATTTTGTGCCCTAGGCTTTGGGCCCTTGCAATTTGCATGTTTGCATGTGTTTTGTTGCCTCATTTTCATCATGTATGGCCACTGATTTGGGTGTGGCTGAGGCCCATTCATTTTGGTTTAAGTAGATTTTGCATCGAGTATGCCATTGTAGTTCATAGCATTGAGTATGCCGCGTTGTCGCATGTTTGATCATTGCATTGCGCATGCCTTGTTCACTTCATTGTGTATGATAGTCTTCACATGTGCATTGTGTATGACATATAGTATCATGTGCATTGAGTATGCCATTGTTAGTTCGTAGCATTGCGTATGCTAGTTTGCATGTTTGCACTTCATCCTTTGCATGTTTGCATGACTTGGTTGCATCGCCTTAGGATTGCATGCTTGAGGTCACATTGTGCATGCCATTCTACTTGTTGCATTGTGTTTGGAATATGAGTTAGTCCAAACACGAGAAACGAGGGACGTCTCATACTCCAAGTGATGCAACGTGCCTCGATTCTCGGTCGCCGACACTCTTGACTAACACATGATGAAGTTTAGGCATTGTGTTTATATGTGCATTCATTTGACATTGAGTCGTGCAATCCGACTCCTCGACCATCATGCATCGAGATGCGTGATTGGTGGCCCAAGGATCAAGGACTACACTCCCTAGAGCTTATGCAATGATGGGGAGAGTGGTCGTGCACACATGTGTTGCAAATACCTTGCTTTCTCTCTCTCTTGCCTTTGTTGCAGAAAATGCAGAAACCTGGTCGACCGACTGTGTTTTTCGCAAGTGACCACCTTTTCTGGTTTTCACCACCAAGGGTGGTCGGTAGGTGGTCTCCAATGCCTATAGCTGGTCGGCAGCCTTCCCCTAGATTCCCAGGGTAGAGTTTCATCTCCTTGGAGCTTTGTGCAAGTTTCTAAAATCAATTGCAAACAAAGGCGAGCCGGGGCATCACAATGGATTTCCACGCAAGGCGACTCGAGCATGCATGCATCCTTTATCATTCAAGGTAGAGCTGAGGCAGTCCATATTCATATAGTTTACATGCTAGCTTAATTGCTTACTTAGTTAATTTGTTAATTAATTTGAGTTGTGTAATAATTAGCTATAATTCATTATTCATTTTGGTTGTGTAATAACTAGCTTAATTAGATTAGCTTAGATTAGCTAGTTGGTGTTGTATTATTTATTTGAACCCTTCGTCGAGAGGGCCAACTCTTGTAATAAGTGTGCGTGTGTGTGATGCATGTCTTCCAACCCCACGTCTTTCTCCCTTTTATTTACCAGCTTATGATGCTTTGTTTTAGGGCACGTTTCAATTAGCATCCTTATGCTCGTATGTCTGCATCCATTCATCTGTTTTGCATGCACTGCTCATGATCATACTAACTGCATCGTATTTCAATTCCAAGTTGAATACATGTTACCTATAGCATCTCACATGCCATCTTAAAATAGCCGAGCCTATCTTAGTTGCATTCTTGCATGTGTTGCATTAGCCATCTCAGCATAGTTAAGATTCATGCATGTTTTCTTATTAGCTTCTTTTTTTGGCTCGGAGTACTCGGTAAGTGTTTATGCTTTAGCATCCTTGCATGCGTGTAAGTGACTGTCATGATAGCATGCTTACTATGAGGCTATATGCTTATGTGATATAACTGCCTGAATGCCTGTGGGTGAAGGTTGGGTTGCTTGAATTGGAATAATTCGTCGAAACCCGTGTTTTAGCCTACTTGTGAGTAGCAAACTTCAATCCATTTTCAAAACAAACGGATATGCGATGCTTTGTTCCAACTTAGGCAATCTAGTCTATACTTGTATGCTGTGCGCATCACATAGTAATTCTGGGTTAATAACCGGAATAAGAGCACATGTGTTTTCAAAAACAAGATATCATGTTTAGTAGTGGCCGATCTTTGATCGGGCGAGCGGGGGTGCTCATGAAATGACCTTCCCCAATCATACCCAAGTTCCCGAGCCGAGGCAACTTTGGTGATGACGGACACGTGGCCTTAGGCAGAAGTCAGGGTTTCCTAAATTCCCCCAAAATAAAATATTTAGGTGGCGACTCTGTATCTGGCAAAGCAGTCCATGTTTGGCACTTCTTTCTAAAATCAATTTTTCAAAACGATTTGTCGAATTTGGACTCTTTGGTGATTTATCGATCTTGTATTGCACTTTACAAGATTAGATTCAGAACCGTGACATCGAGTCCGAACTGTAGTGAGCCCAATGAACAAAATGGGATTTTCCCAGAACATTCGGGGACGTCTACAGGCCGATTAAAGCCTCTGAATTCGGAGCGCCCTTCGTGGATATCACATTTGGGCCGATTAAAGCCTTCAAATTCGGAGCGCCCTTTATGGATATCACGTTTGGCCCGATTAAGCCTCCAAATTCAAAGCGCCCTTCGTGGATATCACGTTTGGGCTGATTAAAGCCTCCGAATTCGAAGCGCCCTTCATGGATATCACGTTTGGGCCAATTAAGCCTCCTTATTCGGAGCGCCCTTCGTGGATATCACGATTGGCACAAAGATTTCAAATTCGAAGCACCCTTCGTCGACATCCCGATTAGCCACTGCAAAGACTCTGAATTTCGAGCGCTCTTCATGGATATCATGTTTGGACTGCATAAGCCTTCGAATTCGGATCGCCCTTCGTGGATCACATTTGGGCCGATTAATTCTCTAAATTCGGAGCGCCCTTCGTGGATATCACGATCGGCCTATACAGAGACTCTGAATTTGGAGCGCCTTTTGTGGATATCATGATCAGGCCATACTGAGACTCTGAATTCGAAGCACCCTTCATGGATATCACGATCGGCCCATACAAAGACTCCGAATTCGAAGCACCATGGATAACACGTTTGGGCCGATTAATCATCTGAATTCAGAGCGCCCTTTGTGTGTAACCACAAACGGCAGAGTAATCCTCCAAATTTGGAAGGCCCTTTGTATTTGGCAATAGAATGGCATGGACCAACATACAATTGTCACAAATGGACACAAACATTAAACAAAACAATATAACAAATATTTATTTATTTCACAGAAGAAGTACAAATACATGGCTTTTAACAAATTCAAAAAAACAATACTGTTTCTTGATATCTAAATCTTCTCCAGCTCGGCACCCTCTTCATCATCGGTTTTCTCAACGTCATAAGCTTCGAAGGGAAACTTATAATTCTGATATAAAGGTGACGCTGAATCAACACTCACGGCTTGTAGAGCCTTAATCCATCTATGCTTAAATCCACAATTTTCGCATCAGCAAACATCATCAGCTAACTTTTCTCTAGTCTTTTCAATACCAATTTTTTGGCCATCAAAAAAGCCTTGTTCATAGGCCCTCGTTCTTATCACTTCTCTTGCAAACATGTTTGTCGTATCACAATCGGCAATGGCATGATCAAGAAGGCATTGGTTTACTCTTTCCGTCACAATCGAGTTCGTTTGACTTGCCGACTACATTTTGAATGCCTTAGCTTTTTTTAGCTCGTTCTCAGCTTTTCTGCACGATGTACCAAGCTCTGAATGTGGTCGTCTTTCTATTCTATCTCTCTTCGTGCGACACAAAGGCGCAAGCCAATTTAGTAAAAGGTGTATAGTCCCTTTACCGCTTCATAGGTGCCCTTCTCGAAAAATTTTGTCATCAGGCCAACTAACCATTGATTGCTGGAGTTTGGGCGAAACAATTTGTCGAGTAAACTCGATTGCCACATTTGGATCGCGAATAATCGAATTTGCTTCGATCATCAGTTTATTCCTAACAAAAATCGAAAAACTCAATGGGCATGGTGGCCTGTTGGTTTTGTTTCACAAACGGGGAGAGCTTCCTCGTTGTTGCCTCTCCTTTCTTGGTGACTTCTCTACCCCGCCCCCTCTTCGAGACCTACTTCGACGACGGGAGTAGTGATGCCTCTTACGCTCATCCGATGTCCTATTACTCGTTTGTGCAGGTTCGCCACTTCCTCAATTCATTTCTAAATCTAGTTTAGCTAGCGTCATGACCTTCCCTTTGCTGTTAAAGAATACTCTTCTTGACATACAAATTTCCTCAGTTCAACACAATGCTCTTTTCCCTCTCACACTCTGTTGAATTTGAGCAAAATATATTGAAGGACAGCACAGGACCCACGTATGCCTAGCCCTCCCTTCCCTCCCCTCCGCACTTATTAATTATGGATGTAGCGTTCCCGAAGCGACCTCTTCAAATCATTTTGCCAAATAATTACAATGCCCCAACCGATCCCATGAACTATATATGTTTAGTAATCAGTTGGGGCAAGGGCAAAATCATCAATATATTCGGCCTATTTTCAAAGCATTTCGTTGAATAACTACAATGCCCCAACTGATTCTATGAACTATACATATTCGGTGGTTATGTTTAGTAATTAGTTAGGGCAAGGGCAAAATCATCAATCTATTCGGCCTCTTTTTCAAAGCATTTCGCCGAATAACTACAATGCCCCAACTAATCCCCTGAACTATACATATTTGGCGGTTATGTTTAGTAATCAGCTGGGGCAAGGGCAAAATCATCAATCTATTCAGCCTATTTCCAAAGCATTTCACCAAATAGCTACAATGCCCCAACCGATCTCATGAACTATACATATTCGGTAGTTATGTTCAGTAATTAGCTGGGGCAAGGGCAAAATCATTAATCTATTTGGCCTATTTTCAAAGCATTTCGCCAAATAACTACAATGCTCTAACCGATCCCATGAACTATACATATTCGGTGATTATATTCAATAATTAGCTGGGGCAAGGGAAAAATTATTAATGTATTCGGCGTATTTCAATTGAAATGACATTTGTTTTTCAACATTTAATGATAACATTCAATAAACTGTGTACATCCACTTTATACACTTGTCATTTTGCCGAATTAAGATGTATAGGTCATGATCTTAGTTGAAATGACATAGTTTTTTTTTTTAAACATCAATGACAAGATTTAATAACAAAATAGACATTTTCATTAATAAACTGGTTACATCCACTTTATACATGAAAATGTCCTACATCTGAAATAAACTGCTAATAAAAAAACTAATAAAAGCTAACAAAAAACAAAAACAGCTATCTATTACAAAACTGTTGATCAAGGGTCTAGATCCTCTGGATTTGATTCCAATGGTTCAACTTCCAGTTGTTCGGAAGGAATCGGCTGATCTAGAGTCACCTTAACGGCCACCAAAGCCTTCAGTCATCCATGCTTAAAGCCTCGATTTTCGAACTTCAAGGCTTCATCTGCATAAAGCTCCTTGGCCTTCAATAGGCTGGCTTCGAAGGCTTTGGCTGTATCCGCCTCAATGCACTGCTTCACCTTGTTCTTGAAGTCAAGTTCGGTCTTCAGCGCTGAAACTTCTTATTGAGCTGACTTCAGAGAGCCGTCCATCAAGTTTACTCTTTCTTCGGTGGCCCTGCAGAGCAAATCGGCATGTTCATCTTTCTGTTAAGCAGTTGTTGCCCTCGCCTGCTCTTCTTCATCTTTTGAAGTCACTGCAGACAGATCGGTGAGGGCTGCAGTGACCTTGCCCTTCCCTTCCTCCAGCTGATGCTCAAGGACTCTGAATCGCTCCACAATGTCGTAATGATGACGACCGATGTCTACGAGCCTTTCCGCCATCTGGAAAAGCAATCAAATTAGTTTGGACAGGAATACGAATTTAAGTTATTTGGAAATTTAAGGTTTTCAACTTACCAAAATGGTTGACTGAGCAGCCAGAGCAATTGAGATTACATCCGGCTCAATGCAAAAAGTCGCTCAGTTTGAAGGCAAAAAAAGGGCCGAAGCTACACTCAGGGCCACGACAGGATCTTTGATCACTAAGCCACTAACGAGCACCAACGCATTCTTCATCCTTGGTTGGATAACGAATGCCTTGACTGAATCGTCTTTGACGGGTAGTATATCCACCCTCGGCCGTTTTTCAATCAATGCCTCTTGCAAATCGATCACAGCATCAACAGGACTCTTTTGCCCTATGAGATCAGCTTCCAAGACTTCAACTTGATTTTGGTTAGGAATTAACTCGGCCAATGTTATTTCTTGGGCTGTTTCTTCCTAACGCACCTTGACAGTTGGCGTTACCTGGCTCCCCCTTGACCCGCCAGCCTGTCTCCTGGCCACTATCTTCTTCGTATTTCGTCGCTTGGAAAACTGGGCAAGTGACTCCGAGCTCATCTCTTCAGCTTCGAATTCGGCTCCTGGAAGATTCTCTAAGCCTATGAAGATATTGTCGTCTGGAGTAACTAAATCTACTCGGTCAGAAGTAGAAAGAAGATCGACGAATTGATGAGCCGATATTCTCGAATGCCAACTCAATTTCTCTATTCAACTCTTGGTCCCCCGCGTGGCCCTCAGATTGTGTCTCTTCACCAGCCTCCTCACCGGCATCAGAACCTTCGATGCCAATGTCCTTGAGACTTTTGTAGCTAGGGAAGATGAGCGCAGTAAGCTGCCGTTCGTGTGTCGGCACAAGAATATTATCTGCCACTGAAAAAGTGGAGTAAGTTGGGTCGTATCTCAACAAGACATGGGCTGCACGCCCTCGTCCTTGGAGGTTTGTATGACCTTTGTAATTAACGATCATCTTCACTTGGTCCAAAATGGCTTCATCCGCAGATGGCAATGCTCGTTTCAAATCATTGCCTGCAAAAGACAAAAGATCATAACAGTATATAAGCCGAATAAACCATTTATTTTAAGACATATTAGCAATTCTAGTCGACAACCTGGTTTGTTGTTTTGCCTGGGAATTGGATCTTGCCGATCTTCTCCCTCGCCGAATTCCCAATTACCTTGGACGGTGACCATAACATCATCAACCCTTTTGCCAGAACTGGCAAGCATGGTTACCAAATGATGGTCAACATCCTTGGCTCTTAAAAAATAATGGCCTTACCGACCGGATGATTTTGTCATAACGTAGCAGTGCCGAATAGCAGGGAGGTTAAGACCCAGTCGGTGATTTAATTCCACTATGCCCATAACGATACGGTAGAAGTTCACGTTTGGCTAGAAGGGAATTAATCCCCAATAATGCAGGACTGTCCTAAGAAGAGGATGGAGGGGGAATCGAACTCCACCCTCTGTGATGGCCAAAAGAGGAAAATTAATAGTGCTAGTGTTGGCCCTCTCCATGTCTACTACGTTGTCTGGAACGAGGGATAAGTGAACGTCATCTGCAATGGAAAAATGACGACGGAAGGCTGCAACTCGATCCTCAGAAAGAAGGGCTTTCAAATGCCTCGCCATTGGAGATGAAACGGAAATAGCGTATACAAAAAATGAAAGAAAAAATATGTAGGCAAATTGGAATGAGGAATAGAATGAGAAAAGAGAGGACTTATAGGACAAGGAAAGAGATAAACAGTAAGAGGTGAGGTTGCAGAGGTCTGAAAAGAAGTTGATATGAAGGATGCTCGAAGGTTGACAATAACTTTCCAATTCGAGAGTATACAAGCGTAAAAAATGTCAATGGCTTTTCGATTCAAAAGTATACGGAGGTAGAGATTTCAAAACACATTAAATGAATGTCAAATACGAAGGGGCAGAAGCTGTAATGATTTAAGTAGTGCGCCTGCTCTAATGAATCAGTACGAAAAAGAGTGTAACGGCCGTATCTTCCTTTCGAGAGCTCTTGCTTTGATTGGCAGATAAACCAAAAACGCCAAGTAAATGTCTTATTCGGGTGTTTGGAGGGCAATTGTGGGCGCCGAATAAATATGTGCTCAAGAGGTTCAATTAGAGCGCCGAGAATAATAGAAAGGCTAACTCGGCGTGATCAAACCTATTGAACAAGAACAAGGCTGAGTAAAATCTAGCACATGGGCCGAATATGCCGAATAAATTTCTGACGTACCTGGGGGTCCTAGATATGATAACGAAATGGTGGGCTGCAGGAGAGCAATATAAAAAGAAGATCAGACAAAGAAAGGTATGCGTGAATATAGAAGATAACTTGAAATATAAGTAAACTAGAGAGAATACTGACTTGTCCGTCGGAGTGTTCATCTCTTTTTCAGGTAACAATCAAAGGATCAAAGACGTTTGAGTGGATTTTGGAGTATTTCCAAACCTCATCACCACAATCTTCTAGGAACTCGCTATAAACACAGTCAGGTGGCTATACCAGACTGCTTGAAACCGTTCAAGCACGACAAACACTAAAAAAATTGTACCTTTAGAGGATTTAAGGTCTCCTAGACCCAGCGAGTGTACAAGACAGTGCGGGTGAGGTGCACAAGACAGTGCGATGTAGGTGAATGCACACAATAGTGCTATGTGGGTGCACAAGACAGTGCTACGTTGGGTGAATACACAAGATAGTGCGATGCAAGGTGAATGCACAAGACAGTGCGATGTCGGGTGTACAAGATAGTGCTATAAAGGGTGAATGCAAAAGATAATGCTTATGTGGATGCACAAGACAGTGCGATGCAGGTGAATGCACAAAATAGTGCTATGTGTGAATGCACAAAATAGCGCAATGGGAAGCACAAAACAGTGCGATGCAAGATGAATACACAAAATAGTGCGATTTAGATACAGAAAATAGTGTATATGGGTGCACAAAATAGTGTGATACAGGGGAATGCACAAAA
Organism: Camellia lanceoleosa; assembly: GCA_025200525.1. NCBI lineage: Eukaryota > Viridiplantae > Streptophyta > Magnoliopsida > Ericales > Theaceae > Camellia > Camellia lanceoleosa. The sequence goes on along the minus strand of CM045769.1, from coordinate 101,808,903 downwards.
TAGTGCGATGCAAGTTGCCCAAGACACTGTGATGCGGGTGTACAAGACAGTGCGATGCAAGGTGGAATGCACAAGACAAATGCAAGGTGCACAAGATAGTGCGATACGATGTGAATGCACAAAACAATATGATGCAAGATGCACAAAACAATGCGATACAGGAAAAAGATACATGGTATGTAAAGGGAAATGAGCAGGACTTAGAGTAGTGCGCCATGTACCTTATGAAATGAGTGTAAGGCAACTTGCCATAACTTATTGAAATGTAACTGAAAAACACTGCAGAAGGTAACTCAAAGAAACTCTGTTTTTACAAATACAGAAAAAGTCAAGAATAAGAGCAACCAACCATGCAATTCAAATCAACCAGAGTGTATGAGCATGCATGCAAAATCTAAATCACATGTATTAATTGGAGGGAAGATAGCAAACCCAAGAGAGTTTTGAAATGGTTGGAGACAACTTTCAAAAGCTGAATCATATCAGAATCATCATGGGGGTGAGCTCACCCTAATCTAGGGGAAAGTGTCCAACAAATGGCTTTGGCAGATTAAGAAAAAGGTTGGGTTCATGCTCCTTGTTCAATGGCTGACCCAATCAGATGTACTGAAATTGCCCCTAGTGTCTAGTCACTAGCTACATTTTTTAACATTATGCGGCACGTGTAATGGGGATCATCAGATCCTGGAATAGTTGCCAATCAATTAGACTCATGCTTCTCTTTTATCCCAGCATGTTAAGAACTTACTCCAGTCCCTCCAAAGCAGTGACAGATTCCTCATATACACTTTTGTAATGATCATGAATGCGATGCCCCTTGTATGGGCACTCTCAGTTTGTTTATGAATTCCACACATCGACTTGTTTTCAAGTTTGGAGTGAACATTCGGGTATGGAATTTTGACCATGCCACTCTGTTGAACTTGATTGATAGACATGCTATGGTGACTCGATGAAGAGCACGTGACAGACACACTATGGTGACTCGATAAAGAGCACTTTTAAGCGACAGGCACGCTATGGTGACTCGATGAAGAGCGCAGACTAGGAGAAACACCGAGCACGACACAACATAACTCACAACTGACCCAAAAGCAGAAAAAGACTCAAGGTAACTGATTATTCACAGTGCCCCTAGTATTGCTTATGCTCCATTTAAAACTCAATTTACAAAACCTGAGTTTTAATTCCTTTTCTATGCAAGTTAGAGATTCTACTGATAAGTTCAAGTATTGAAAATTGCTCCACTTGTTGATTCAAACTAGTTCTTCCTTACCTAACGTAAGTATGTGATATGCACAGCAGTTGGTGTAGCTCATACATTGATGCGAAGTTGACGACGTGAATTGGGCAAGATAATTGAGTCAATATGGATGAGATAAATGGTTGAGACCGAACTTCAGGATAAAGTTACCTACGTATACCAAAAATGGGAATCAGGTCAACGTAGTTCATGGTTGAGGTTCACTCAGGTGTTGACACTTTCCTTTTACACTCTAACTTTTGCCAAAGTCATTCCTTTGGGGTTTTCAACCTTGCGAGCTATATTTGTTTGATTTCTCATTTTTCATGCTCTAACTTTTGCCTAGGTCACCATTTCGGGTTTTTGGCCTAGCAAGCCTCTCAAGGATAGCATTACAACACTTGTGGTGAATTTGATCAATAGTCACAATTGCCCTAATACTGAAACTGGCTTCACCTTGATTTGAGCTTGGTTCTCCATTCCCTTTTGCATGTCTTCTTCCTTTCTTTTGCTCCATTTTGAAAGTTGGTTCTTCTCGCAATGTGGTACTTACTTGCATTGGCCTCCTCGAATTTAGACGAAAGTTCATTTCCTCACAATTGCTTGGATTTTCATTCCATTGAATACCCCTAGCTTGATGGTTGATTTCTTTTCCTTTTTTTTTCTTTACTTGCTCTTTTTTTTCATTCTTTCTTTCTCTTTCTTTCTTTTTTTTTTTTTTTGGTTTCTTTTTTTCTTTTCTTTTCTTTTCTTTTTCTTCTTTCTTTCTTTCTTTTTCTTTTTTTTTTTTTGGTTTCTTTTATCCATTTCTTTTTGAAGTAATGAAAACACCAAGGAGAGAAATTCTATGATTGTGAGGTCTAAAAGCCATCTTGTGCTTTGCCAAAATGATAGCCTAAAGGGGAAGAGAATCTCTAGGACGGTGTAGAATACCACGCACAATTCTGAATCCATCTTCGTAAGTTTGCAAAAGAAACAACTGTAAACTTTTTGAAATCATGAAGGACTTTGCGCCGATAAGTTAGAATCCACTCAAACCATTTGGGGGATCCATCTCAACACTTGAGCTTATTAACACAATATCATTCAAAAAACAAATTCAAAGCTTTTCCTATTTTAAAAAGGTCACATGTAAATTACTATAGGCACAATAAAATGATCAGAAATTTGACTCTCGTTTTCTTATTTAGAAAAATGAAGAGCTGAGGGTACACAAGAACGACTCAAAGCAAAAGACTTAACTGACGCAACAACACAAGAAAAGACAAAGAAAATAAAACTCATAACTCAATTATTTGCAGGACACAACTCAAAACAAAATCAGTACCATTGAGACAAAAGGGGTTTTCACTCTCTAAGTCCATCTGCAAAATTCAAAAAAACTTCAATTAGCCCACGGGAGGATCCAAACCTACATTTAATTCAGCAATACGAACATCCACACCCAGTAGGATTGATTTTAGACTTTCAAACTGAGTCTCACAGATTGAGCCTCACAATTACCCCGGTTGTCCCCATACATCTCACTGATAAAACAATTTCTTTTTCACCATGCCCCTAGTTCAGACGGTCCTTTTTCAAATGCTTTCGACAATTCCCCTAGTTGAGTCTAAGGTTCATCATTCTAACCATCATTGCTATCATCAGTTAAGGGAGCCCACTGCTTTATTTTAACATCATCAAGCTCAAGATTGAGTAAGTTTTCCACCTCTCCCAAGAATTTGTTCTTTTTGATTTTCTTTCTCAGAACTTTTAAGGAGGTAAAGATTGGAAGATTCAGGAATGAACACAATGGGTTTGGGCTCATTAGTGGGTATGATGTGCTGGCTAGGGTCAAGGCTAGTTGTTGGCAAGCCATAGATGGGATTTATGCCATGGGATGGCAATCTATTGCGGTCAGGGAGAGGGTTATTGACAGCGTTTGGATTTTCAGGTGGGGTGATGACTTTTTTGTCAATTAGGTCTTGAATTTCATGGAGAAGGCGAAAGCAACGGTTAGTATGATGACTATACTGCTGATGGAATGTGCAATATTAGGTAGGGTCGTGTCTTGGTGGGAGAGGGTTAGGGAGAGGTCGAGGATTGAGAGGTGTGAGATACTCTTTCTCTGTTAGTACCTTCAATGCATAAGTTGGGCTCATATAGAGATGAGTGAAGGCTCATTTTTGGGAAGAGGAAGTATCAGGTTTAAAAATATTGGCAAATGGGTTGGTGGGTGTTGGTTGGGTTTTTATGGGCTTGGGATTGGACTTAATATGGGTATTTCTGGTAAAGCATCTCTCCTCATTGTTTGGCCTTCCCTTGTTTGCCAACCTGTGAGTAATCCTCACTTGAGCACTGGTGTGTTGAGTAGCAAAAGTTTTATCTATGACCTTTTCAACAATTGCAAGGACTTGCCATTGGTTCAGGCTTTTTGTCTTCAGAACTTTGACAACCCGTCGAAGACGTGCACAAGGGTCAATAGTCACCCTAGACTCATTTTTGTTACTTGCTTTAGCCCTGTCAAAGAGTCGGACAGCTATATTTGGGCAAGACCTGTTTGCTTTCGATTGACCCATTCTATTTTTAGCTTGCCCCAAGATTGAAGAATTCTTTGGTACAAAATCCCCAGCATGAGGTGTGCTAAAGGAAGGGGTCGGAACCCTAAAGGTTAAATCTACCACAGTTCCTTGAAGGTCTTTGATCATTCCAAACATCTCAGCAGTAGTAGGTTCGGCCATTTGGTGCCCTTGGTGTATCCAAACCAGATTTGGTGTATCCATTATGCACAAATCAGTATTTTCGAAAATGAACGCCTCTGGCCTGGGCAGATGGGATGGAGTGATATATATACTGGGGTCAAAGGTAGGAGATATTGCATGGATAAGGTTAAGGTAAGGAGGAGGTACTTGTTCATGGATGGAAAGTGGGTTAGTGGCAGCTTTGGATTCTTGAGGTGGAGCTATCATTTAGTTGTCGATGAGATTCTAAACCTCATGACGAAGGTGGTAACAATGATCGATGCCATGACCGCGCTGTTGATGGTACGCACAGTAGTAGAGAGCGGGTCAGGAAGAGGTTAGGGATTAAGGGATTTGAGATTCTCTCTTTCCGTGAGGAGTTTTAGTGCGTTGGTTAGGCTTATATGGATGAGGGTGAAAGTTCTGCCTTGAGCTCTAGTTGGACTGGCTATTTGTAGGTTGGTATTGGCAAAGGGGTCGGTAGTTTTAGGATTGGTGGTGACGGTATTGATTTCAGTGGGTTTGTGAATAGTGCTACTGCTAGCATTGGTACTCCTGGAAAACACCATCCTTGTTGGTTCGCTTGTTCTAGGAATAATCCCTTTGTTAAATGCGCTCTAAACCTGAACCCCTAATTCATCCAAATTTTTGAAAGTGAACGGTGGAGCGACTATTAACTTTTGTAACATATCAGGCTCAAGGTTCTGCACTACTATCCGCACTTGGTCCCTCTCAGAAGGTCGATTTGTCATTTATGCTGCCTTTGCTCTCTACCTTACAACAAACTCCATAAAAAGTTCTTTAGGATTCTGGTGGGTTGCTTCAAGCTCTTGGCTGGTCATTTCAACTTGGGTATTGTAAGAATACTGATTGACAAATGCCTTAGCCAAATCTTCCCAGTTATGCTTCACTTTCTCCTCCAACTTGGCATACCAAGTGGCTACTATACCCGACAAGGTTCTTCTATACAGAGTGAGTTTCTAAGGCTTAGTCAGATCCATGGGTTTCAGGATGTCCGAGAAAAGTCAGATACGTACCATAGGATCTCCAGACCAGTCGAAATGATCAATGAGTGGAATTTTAAATCTGTTTGGGAGCCTTACGGCAACCTTGGTGTACCCACGTCAATGTCAGGAATGGAGTTAATTCCCTATACCTTTTTGAATTGCTTCTCAAGGTTAGCAATTTTTAATAAGGTCGGGTCGAGATCATTAATATCAAGAGGAAAAAGCCCCCTCATTAGGCTATACCAAGGGTCTGAAAACTTGAGCTTGAGCTAACCCTTCCCGAGGATCTGGACCCTGCAAATCTTCAGCTAGCGGAGGTGGGTCAAAGTTTGGCGAGGGACTCGGGACTAGATGTGTGGTAGATTCCCTAAATGAGCATTGTATTTCAGCAATGATCTCATCCTATATGACAATTCCCTGGTTTAGGGTTGTTATCATGGTCACAACTTCTTCTCGACTCTGAGCCATCATGGGTCTGTTGAGTTGGTAATTGGAGAAATTGATGGGTGTAACCTAAGAGTTGAGCTGACTAACAAGGATTTCAACTTGGTTATACTTGATGTATCTGAACTGGATTTGTCTAGATGGGTTCGACTAGATTGGGCTTTTTTAGAATGGGTCTTTTGCCATTGGATAGATCTTTTCTTTTGGGGATCAGATAGACTGGGCCTCTGTTGGGTGGGCATTTTCTAGGATTGGATGGACTGGGCCTTTGCTAAGTTGAGTACAACTCCTTCTCTAGCTTAGACAAACATAGCATTAAAAACAAATGCTCCATTAGATCAAGATACCAGATATGCCAGCCAAAGTAAAGCAAGATAGAGTTTTCGGCCTTGGTTCTGGTCTTGTTGAAATTTACCCATATCAAACACAAACCACCAGATTTCAACCCAAATTCTGAATCTGATATGACCCTCCAGTTTTGAAAGGAATCGTCTCAAGAGACTCTCCAAGGATTGCATCACACATTTCCAAAGATTTCACATTTTGCACAAATGCATTCAAAACACACCTATGAAAGGTTATGGTTGCCCTGTCTTAGCTTTGGAGTGTTTTACAGCTTTATTATTCAAACAAACGGTATCACAACATCCTAAAAACTGGGAGAGCATCCTGCTCTAGTTTGAATGGTCGCTAGAGCTCACTACATGCACTAGGTCAATATGGTCAACAGGGTACCTCGGCAAGATTACCTAGTATACCTCTCACACCTAACACCGAGAAATGAAAGGAGGATCAAGTGGTATGACGATAATCCAGATCTGAGGGTTGTGTTTCCAACATGGCAGAGCCCACGACCGGCCAGCCTTTGGCAAGCTTTTTAGGCAAGCCGTCCAGGAATAACATATGAAAAACATAGTGACTTAAGAGCACCAATAAAAATGTCATGCGAAGAACACATATGCGTAAGTAAAATTTCACATCATGAAGTTCAAGTCAAGTTCTCTAAATCCCCAGTAGAGTGACCAGAAACTGTAGCTTGCGTTTCATGCTCCTCGGAGGGGTTTAGTCTCCTCGGATACGATAGTCCTACAGTTCATACTCCCGCGGTTCTAAATCTGGTTTCACAAGTGCAATGTGAAATAGAAAAAAAACTACAAATGAGAGTCCAAATCCGAAAAATCTTAGAAAATCTATTTATCATTAGAGATGCAAAAAATGGACTGTATTGCTAGATTTCAGAGTCGCCACCTAAATGTTTTTGGAAAATTTAGGAAACCTATGACTCGTGCCAAAGGCCACTTGTCCGTCATCATCAAAGTGTCATGGCTTAGGAACTAAGGTATGAGAGGGGAAGGTCATGAATTGAGTACCACACTCACCCGATCAAAGATCGGCCTCTACTAATTATGATGTGATTTTTATGTATAGTAAATGCTCTTGTTCCAATTATTATGCTAAACATTACTACGTGAGGCACACAAGTATAGACTATTTCTCCCACTTTGGAATGCTTTGATTTCATGTTTGTTTGCAAAGAATTTTGGATACGTGCTACTCAAAAGAGTAAGCTCATATGTACATTAATGAAATGTATTCCAATTTAAGCAAAATAACCTTCATCCACCAGCATTCAAGACATATATCAGATAAGATCTTAGCCTCATATTATTTATGCTTGATATGGCAACATGAACACAGATGCAATATGCTAAAGCAAAAATGCTCACTTAGTACTCAATCGAGGTAAGCCAAAATAGAAGAACATAGTTAGAAAAAGTGCATGCTCTAATATGCAAGTGACTAATGCAACACATAAAAAATTCAACTAATTGGTTCGGTTTATTAACATGACATATGGCTCAACTCAAAGCATGCGTTTGGCACACGTATTCAAGTAAGTGAGAAATGACAACAATGTTAGAATGATGAATTGAACCCAATGCGTGCAAAAATGGGTATTTTACACATGGTAATGATATAAAACCAAAACATAAATGCAACCATCTTAAGCAAGGAAATAAAAAAAGAGAAAGAAATGGGGGTTGGATGACATACACAATATTACAAATTTGCCCTCGTACAAGTGGGTCCAAATAAATGTCCTAATTAAACTAATTACTATAATATCAAATAATGGGGCAAACTAATTAATGAGTTATTACAAATTCGACAAAATTGAACTAATTAAACATAGTACTAACAAAGCGTTAATTTAAAGGACCACAGGAAATGAAGAGTCGTTCACGCACGAACGAGAACATTCTCCTGGAAACCCACCTAGTTTGTGCCAGAATCTATTATGTTCGCAGTCAGAAAATTATTCTGTTTTTGCCTTAATTTCTACTTTATTCTGCAAGAAATATGCCACTGCCTGCACAACAAAATGTTGCCGGCCGACTTTGGAAAATGGTCGGCTGGACAGGAAGATGGCCGGCTGACAACTATTTTTGGGTTTTGCTCTACTGCCACAGAATTGAAACAGTGCAAAACCTGAGTGTTTTCAGGAGATGTTTATCATTTTTGCCTCTCCTTATTATAAAGATGATCAAGGAAGGAGTAGATTCGGTTCATAAACCATCAATATTCGCACGTTTGTTGCATGATGATCTTAGAACCGATAGGACAAAGGCTCAATGAAAGAAATGAAAGACCAACAATACTACTTCTCTATCATGGAGTTATCTCAAGGGAAGTGGTAGACATTGCTTCTTGAATCATTAACATCACTAAAGAGTATGTAATGATTCAAGAGTTAATGGGCTCAATATAACGTCCGATTGAACCTAACTCAATGTTATTTCCCTTTGTTTTCCACTTTTATTCCAATTTTAATCTCTTTTACATTACCTTGCCATTCTTTATTCATTTTTGTCCAAAAGTGATAATTACGTCCACTAATAAAGAGAAGTGTCAAACAAGCAGTTGTGCTTAGCATGAAATAGGTGTAATGCCCTGATAATGAACCTCCGAAGAGATTAAACCATTAAACATAGAAAGTCTCTTTCTCATGCCTTAAACAACCACCAAGTGTTTCTTAAACAAAGAAAACCAAGAAAGGAGGGAAGTTGCATAAATGATTATTACAAGTGTGAGTATATGTATGAAAACTATGAAATAAAAAGCTATCAACTCAAATAGATTGGTGTCTAAGGCCTAAACCACCAAATCTATGAGGACTTGCAACAATACAAGCATAATATTCAAAGAATAAACTAAGTAAACACACTAAAACAGCCCCTTCCCCCTCCCCCCCCCCCCCCAAAAAAAAAAAAATAGTGCTAAAAAATCAATTTGGAAAGCTAGAAAAGTAAACAAAAAAGAAGAGAACAAAACTAGTAAGTAAGCCTAAGGAAGGGTGGCTAGTCCCTCTACTTTTTAGACCTTAAAATCACATGTTTTAACCTATGAAAACGCTGAAAATCAGTAGCTACATGTAAAGAAATAAGTAGGAAACACAAGGATATAATCTAGGGAATAAGGTACAAGAAAAGGTGGTTAACCCTTCCACCTTTGGTAGCTTTTAAATCTCAGGTTTCAGCCCTCAAAAACAGTCCAAAACAGACTATAAAGGAGAAGAAAAGAGTAGTGTAAACAAAGCAAAAGATGGCAAAGGTATACCTCTTGAAGAGAGGATATGCTTTGGTTCACATACCATAAAGTGATCACCCTTAAGAGCTGAAATTTTAACTCAATAGTCTCAACAAGGAGCCTCAAAATTTTGGTTTAGGAAGTGTATGCATAGTGTATGTATAGTGCAAGATAGAGAGTGAGAGTTTTTGGCAAGTTTTTGGCTCTTGGCAAATTTTTCTAACCTAAAACCATGAGAGATGGTCATGTAATTATAGAAAAATAGGTTCCTCTGTCGGAAATATCTGTATTGAGCCAACTAGTGCAAGGCATGCACATGGGGAGGCAATTGGCAACAGAATATCTGCCTGCCACTAAACATAGCCGGCCAGCCATTAAGGAAGACGGTCGGCCATTAGAAAATGGCCTACCAACCACTTGTTAGCTAGCAGGCCTATGAGTGGTCAAGCTAGAAAGAAAAAAAGGTTTTGGTCCAAAGGAGGTACAAGGTTTTGGGCTCTGAAACTCAAAACCGAAGCTCTTTGCTAAGAAATTGAACAATTTGTACAGCGTAACATTTCATCACCGAGTGTTCAACATGAGGCGCCTAAGTCTTAAGGGCAAGCAAACATGGGGTGTCTACAATGCCAAAGGTAATCAAGCGATTATTGGCCAGTTATGATCCAAACTTTTAGGGGCGGGTTTTAGTCATGACAGGCAAACTGGGCTGGACTAAAACTCTTTATCCTAATTTTAACTCGAAAATTATATGGATTGAGAATATTAGTCCAGCTCGGTCAAATGAGTTAAATATTTTTCAAAAATCCTAAAAATATCGAATTGGATTGAGCAAGTTGGTCACGCCATTAAACCCATGACCACCCTTACCATGACTATTGCACAGCTCATGGAACTCATTTCAAGTCATATTTTAATAATTCGAATTGTTCATTTTTTAGAGAATATTAAGTACAGCATACTTATAAAAAATCATATTGATTGGATATCAATAGTCTCTTCATCAAATTATATTCGTATTCAATTTGATAAATACATATCTATTTTTTAAAAATAAATATAATTTGATGAAGAAATTATCGATATTTAATCAATTTAATTTTGGGTGAAACACCAAAAAATCCAAAAAAGTGAACTATTTAATCACTTCTTTTTTCTTATGAACTCAAAGGTTCTATTAAAGTGAAAATTATATAAAAGGGTAGTCACTTACATATTTGGATTTAATTTTTTAGGGATAAAAGTGGATTTCTCTAAATATAAAATTACACATTTAGACAATCTGCATTATAGAGGTTTGGAATTTTCTCCCATTCTGGAATAAATCCCACATTATGAACAAAAATATAACACTCCGATAATATAACACACAAAAAAATTCCTCGATATACTTTTCTCAAACGTAACAATGTAACACTCCAAAAAAACTCTTTAATGTACATTTCCCAAACGTAGCACTCTAAAAAAGCTCATTAGTATAGTTTTTCCAAACATAACACTCCAATCAATGTAATTCCAAACGCAACACTCAAATGTAACATACTCCAATATAACACATACAAAAACACTAAAAAGACTTTTAATGTACTTTTTTTAAACGTAACACTTATAGTTTGAAATTATACATTTGTCCAAAGGTTACTAAGAATTTTTGTACTCATTTTAGAATGATTTGAAGAATCTCACATCCTTTTGGAATGGTTTGAAAAATCCCACATTATTTTTTTAGAGTGTTACATTGGAGTGTTACGTTTGAAAAAAGTACACTAAATAGTTTTTTGTATATGATTTACATTGGAGGGTTACACTAAGAAAGTTTTTTGGAGTGTTATATTGTAGTTTTATGTTTGGAAAAAAAGTGTACTAAGATTTTTTTTTTTTTTTTTTTTTGAGTGTTACGTTTAAGTATTACATTGGAGTATTATATTTTGAAATTATATATTTGCCCAAAATTTACGAAAGAATTTTTATGTAGCGACCCTAATTTTCTTTAGTCATTATTTATTATTATTATGGTTATTATATCTTATTTTATTTTTGACTTTATTAATTGTGTGGTCACATGAGAGTTAATGTAATATTTAATGGATTTAATGTTGTAATTATTAATTGTGTGGGTTACATGAGAATTTATTGTGATATTTAATGAATTTAATGTGGTGATTAATTAATTTAATGTGTTATTTAATTTTATATAATTAATCCAAATCTTTAAATATTTATGTTTGTTATATATAAAAAAAGGTGTTATATATATAATCTTATATTTATATATATTATAATCTTGTGTATTATATTATATTATATTATATTATATTATAGTCATATTAGATTAGAATAGGAAATTAGGTTAATATATATATATAATAAATTATAAGAATTCAACTAGGTTTTTGAGATTATTAGGAATCCTAAGCAGCCACGGGGAAAAGGCAGAGAGAGAGAGAGAGAGCAAAGAGAGGTCTGTGCGAGGCGTGCGGCGGGAAGAGAAGGAGAATTAGGGTTTTGTTTTGGTGGCTCCATTAATTCTCCAAATAATTCTTTGAGTTTCAAAATAATCTTGTGAGTACAAACCCTATTTTCCTTTATTATGTTTGATTCGTTAGTTTATTTATTTATTTATTTTATTAGGTTGATGTGATTTGAGATTTTTGTATGTGGATGTAGAGGATGAATTAACTTAATTATTTTGATTAGTGTCTATGAGATGTTTAGGGTTTTTAGATGTGAGATTAATTTTATTTAATTTGATTAGTGGAACGTGTAAAATTTAGGGTTCTCAGATGATTGGTTTATTTTAATTAATTTGATTAGTGATAAATATAAGGTTTAGGGTGTTTAAATGATTATTGATTTTATTATTTTTTTTAGGTGATTGATTAATCTAATTATTTTGATTAGTGTATATGCGATGTTTAGAGTTCTTAGATGATTAATTTATTTTAATTAATTTGATTAGTGGTACGTGAAAGGTTTAGGGTTCTTAGAGGTTTGATTAATCTTAATTAATTTGATTAGTGATATGTGCAAGGTTTAGGGTTCTTAGATGAGTGATTAATTTTAATTAATTTGGTTAGTGGTACGTGTAAGGTGTAAGATTTTTAGATAATTAATTGATCGTAATTATTTTGATTAATTGGGTATGAAAGGTTTGGAATTTTTAGATGATTGATTAATTTTAATTATGTTGATTAGATGTATAGGTAAGGTTTAAGATTTTTAGATAATTAATTGATCGTAATTATTTTAATTAGTTGGGTATGTAAGGTTTAGGATTTTTAGATGATTGATTAATTTTAATTATGTTGATTAGATGTATAGGTAAGGTTTAAGATTTTTAGATAATTAATTGATCGTAATTATTTTAATTAGTTGGGTATGTAAGGTTTGGGATTTTTAGATGATTGATTAATTTTAATTATGTTGATTAGATGTATAGGTAAGGTTTAAGATTTTTAGATAATTAATTGATCGTAATTATTTTGATTAGTTGGGTATATAAGGTTTGGGATTTTTAGATGATTGATCAATTTTAATTATGTTGATTAGATGTATAGGTAAGGTTTAAGATTTTTAGATAATTAATTGATCGTAATTATTTTGATTAGTTGGGTATGTAAGGTTTAGGGTTTTATTTTGGGTGACTTTATTAATTTTTTGAGTAATTCTTTGATCTTCAAAAATAATTTTAAGTACAAAACTCACTTCCCTTGATTTATGTTTAATTCGTTGTATTTATTTTTATTTGTTTGATGTTAGTTTGATTTTGTTTTTACATAAAGATGATAGATTAATTTTAAGTATTTTGATTAGTTGTGGATATAAGATTTAGGGTTATAGATGATAGATTGATTTTAATTATTTTGACTAGTAGTGTATGTAAAGTTTAGGGTTCTTCGATAAGTGATTGATTTTAATTACTTTGATTAGTTGTGTAGGTAAAGTTTAGGGTTTTTAGATGATTAATTAATTTTAATGATTTTTATTAGTTGTGTATGTAAGATTTAGGATTTTTAGATGATTGATTGATTTTAATTATTTTGATTAGTTGTATATGTAAAGTTTAGGATTTTTAGATGATTGATTGATTTCAATTATTTTAATTAGTTGTGTATGCAAGGTTTATGTTTTTTTTTTATGTATTTATTTTATAGATTTAATCACACTCATAATTATATGAAATTGGAATAAACTTAGAATCCATAGATATTGGTTAGAGGATGGATTGGTTTGTTGTTGGTATTTATTTATTTGATGTTGGTTTGATTTTGTATTTGCATGTAGATGATGTATTGATTTCATTATTTGGTTAGATGTATATGTAATGTTTATTGTTTTTATATGTATTTATTTTATGATTATAATCACACTCCCGAATATATGAAACTAAAATTAATTAGAACCCGTAGATAAATTCCTTATACTCCACCATGACTCCATGGATTGTTATTTTATTTGAGTGATGGTGAGAAAGAGTGTATAAAAAAAATGTGAGGATTATGAGAGTTGTTTGATGCCTTATGCCCGGCATTGTTATATTTGTCTCATGATATCGATGAGATGTTTATATATATTGTTGCCTCGTTCTCATGAGTAGACGAGTACTTTGATTTGCGCGCGTACGTATATGCTAACCATCCGGGGAGTGTGAGTCAAACTCGGGACGATATCCCCGTGTAAGTTTGGCTTCGGAATGGGTTAGGTATACGGGAGGCACATGGGATATATGTGTAGGCCAGAAGGTGAGGGCCGAAGTGGTGGAGTCAAGGTACAAAGAATTAATTAGGAACTTGTATGTTAGTTCGAATTGTCTTAATTGAGTTAAGGTACAAAGTAGTAATTATGAACTTATATGTATAGTTCGAATTATATTGATGGAGTTAAGGTACAAAAATTAAATTATGAGTTTATTGATTTGTACATCTTGAAAAATAGCAATCGGCCTCAATAAATTATGAAATTTGAGTAGAGGTATGTATACGTGATTTTGGACAACTTTTGTGCTGTAGCTTTTTATTAAAAAGATCGATTAGAATTTATAATCGGATGACCTTGGTTATTGTCGGTTTGACTCATTTTGGTAATGCAGATTTTATAGGCTGTTTTAACCCACGAAACGAGCTCATTTTTATTGGTTTCGCGTAAACTGAAGTAAAACATTATTCTGCACACTTTTTGTGTTTTGAACTTTTTCAGAAAAAAATCATCTTAGGGCAGTTTTGGTTCATTTTTAGATTCAGATTTTTCGATTGAATTCTGTCTAGATTTTTATATCAAGTTTTTCTCTTAACCTGTTCAGTTTCTGTTAAATTCGTTCGCGTTGTCTTATAGGAAATTTGATTCTGTACAACTTTTGTTCTTTGAGTTTTGATCAATTCGAATTATTTAAGTGTGAAACGGTGTAACTTTATATTTGTTTTAATAAGTTACTTATGATTAAATTATACTAACTTTATTTGTTTTGCAGGATGGTGGGTCTTACTAACTTGTTATGCAGGGCTGACCCACCATATTTTTATTTCTATTTTGTCTATTTTATAATCAATTTATATTTCGTTGTATACGGACAAGAAATTAAATGCCACCGTATCTCGAGAAACTACCCATTCGTCTCGGTGCGGTTGGAACTACTTATCTTGTCCCATGATATGAATTAAATGTATTTTTGTTTGTGTCTGGTGGACACGTGGGTGTTGATTCTTGTACTCATACCAGTATACCTGTATACTGACCCGTTTTGTCTCTTGGCAACTCGGGTGTGTTCTGTTTGAGCGCAGCTGAGCTTCCTTTGCAGGATTAGTAGAGGCTTTGGTGGTGGCAAGAAATAATTGTGATCGTAGGACATGTTGATTGGACTTCTTTTGTTTTCTCATGTTTATGATTGTTGACCTTAGTATTTTGGAAATTTGGCATGGGTTGTAACCTTACATTATTTAAGTTGTTTTGAAATATTTATTGTTACTTTAATGTTGGAGGTGTTGGTTAGTTATAGAATTATGGTGAATGGTTTGGTTGGTGTTTTAGTTTTTTTTTGTGTTTTTATTTCACCCCTAGGATTTGGATGATGGAATATTGATTGGGGTTTAGTCCTAATTTAATATTTAATTGTCCAAATTTTGGGGCGTGACATTTTATACTCCTTTTGAAATGTTTAAAAAATCTCACATCCTTTTGGAATGTTTAAAAAATCTTATATTTCAAGTCATTTTTGTACTCCTTTTGAAATGTTTTCCAAATAAAAAAAATTCTCACATAAAAATTTATCATAAATTTGATTCTCATAGATTAGGTACCTTATCTTTTTAGCAGAGAGAGAGAGAGAGAGAGAGGGAGACAACAGACAGACACACAAAGAGAGAGAGAGAGAGAGAGAGAGAGAGAGAGATAGACAGACAGACAGACAAAGAGACAACAGACAGACACACACACACACACACACACACACAGAGAAAGAGAGAAACATAATAGAAATAAGGGTATAACTGTAAATTTAATTTTCAAATAATATATTAAATCTACATTTCTAAAATTAATGAGACTAACTGGTCTATAAAAAATTTCTTGACACTAAATGAATTATCATTCCTCAAAATGAGATTTATAAATAAATTTACTTTTAACTCTTATAAATATATTGTATTGGATGTTCTTTAAAAATTAAGTAATTTAAATCATGGGCAAATTACTTGAAAGTCCTATTTAAAAGATGATAAGTCTATTCAGTCCCACAACCTTTTGAATACTCTCAAAAGTCCATTACGTATGTTTCTTCTTCATTTTTCTCTGTGTTCGTTTTTCTCTACCTCTTTCTCTTCTTGGTTTTTGGTGACCAATGACCATGCCTTATTTTTTCTATTTCTCTTTCTAATATATAGTCACCTGTGACCGATGACCATCATTGTTTGGGGTTTATCAGCAACCACCGACCATCGACTCCTTACTTTACCCTCATCAACAGCGAAAGAGACGAGTTTCCAGTAAAAAAGATGAGTAGATCTATATCAGATCTAAGTAAATCTACATGTGATCTGACTAGATTTAAAGCAAAAATAGTTGTCGGAGTAAAATATTCTCTCTATATCTATTTCTCTTCTTCGATTTCTCAATTTTTCTACATTTTCTCTCCTACACACTTCTATTTTCCAATTTTAATGGGGAAAATTTTCAAGTTCTGAACAAATTATATGTAAGTTTTAGTTACATGCAATGAAAACTGTAAAATTTTACAATTTCAGTTTTTTTTAGGTGCTGAAATGAATCATGCTTTAAAATTGTAAAATTTTAAAGTTTCATAACATGTTTTTCAGTTTGATTAATAAAGATAAATTCTTAATAGAATTATACTTTGAAACTGTAACATTTTATAGTTTCGAAACTTACTTTTTAATTTGATTAATATTGGAGATTATTTGCTGAAACTCTACAAAAATTGAAAAATAATATATATTTTTTCCCATTGTTGTTTGTTGTTATGTTTTTTTTTTTTTTTTTTATTTCAGTTTATCGATATTTAGCACATTTTGCTATTTTTTTCACTATAATTTCTCTATTTTTTTTCCAGCAATACTCTAGACATTTTGGTGAATCTCTGATGATATTTTTGACGTTCAACAAATATTCTAAACATTCCAGCGACTTCCAGTAATATTCAGAACACTCCGACGACTTCTCATTGATGTTAAATATTCCGACAAGTCTCTGGTTATCGTTTGACAAAAATTCGACGATTATGGGGCGTAACAGCGTTTTTAAAGTTATAAAAAAATAATAATATTTTTTTTGATAATAATTAAAAATATGTAAATTAATTAATATAAGTATTTTATTTTAAGATTAAATGAATTTTAAGCTTTATTTATGAGACTTGATAAGTGTCCCTTAAATCATTAAGACGTTAAGTGGTACAAAGTCCTTTGAAGATAAACATAATCCTTTGTTAGTTTAACCACTCGGGCTTGATTTGTACCTTTGATTGATATGACGGTGATATTTATAGTTCACGCATAAGAAAAGTTTCGGATTTCTTTGAGAGGTGGCAATCAATTATCATGTTTGGTTCAGAAAAATCGAATTAATTTTTTAAAATATTAAATATTTTTATTTTTTTATATTTTTATTTTTTAGATATACCTAATCTAAATATACTTAAAAAATATAATATTTACAGAAAAAAATTTAAAATTTCACCAAAAACAAAAAAAAATACAATATATATATATGAAAAGTCAATACATTTTTATATTTTATTATATTCAATTTTGTACAACTTTTTTACTTTTCCAGTTAATATCAAGTGAATCTAAAAATTAATTAAAATTTTTTAAAAAATCATTAAAAATATAAAAATGCGAATTGAAAATTCAAAAAATTGTTTTTGAAAACTGAAAACTAAACATGGTGGATATTTTTAGTTTTAATTTTTTTTAAAAAAGAAATTAGAATTATTATTATAAACATAGGGGTAAATTACAAATAAATCTCCTGATGTTTACTTAAAATACGATTTGTCCCATGTGGTTTTAATAATGTCAGAAATATATTTTAATTAATAATTTAAATAATTTTATTATTTTATAGGAGAGCAATTATGAATTTTATTTTTATAATTAATTCTTTTAAATAAAAAATTCTTACAATGAAGTATTTGTAATTTTTTAAACTGCAAGAGGCAATATGTATTAATAGGACTAATTGGTCTATAAAAAATTTATTAAGACTAAATAGATCATCATTTCTTAAGATGAGATTTATAAATAAATTTTCATTTAACATTTATAAATATATACTATTTGATTTTTTTTTTAAATTAAATAATTCAAATCATTAAGACGTTTAGCGGACCCAGTCCTTCAAAGATAAACATAATCACTCGGGTTGATTTCGACCTTTGATATGACGGTGATATTTATGGTTCATGCATAAGAAAAGTTTCGACTTTCGTTGGGAAGTGGCAATCAATTATCATGTTTGCTTCAGAAAAATTGAATCAATTTTTTAAAATAGTAAATATTTTATTTTTTATTTTTAATAAATTTCTTATTTTTTAGATATATATAATCTACATATACTTCAAAAGTATAAGATTTGTGAAAAAAATTTAAAATTTCATCAAATACACAAAAATACAAAAAAAGTAAAAAAATTCAATACATTTTTATAGTTTATTATAGAAAAAATTAGTCTAAGATCCCTGCCCAACTTTAAGTAGAAAAAGAAGTCATAATATTATTTTTTGATGTCTAAGGTCCCTCAACCTTATTTTATGTTGTAAAATACCTCTACCCTCCTTTATAAGATACATTATTTTGGATTTTGGCAAATTGAGGACTTTATTGCTATTTTGTAGGAGATTTTGTGGAAATTTTGTAGGTGTTGCAGTGGACTTGACGATAGAGATTTTATAGGAGATTTCGTAGGGATTTCGTAGGTGTTGCAGTGGACTTGATGATGGAGGTTTTGTAGTGTTGTAGTGGACTTGACGATGACCTTTGAAGTTTTAGAATCCTTCTCTTCAAACTTGAGCCTCCCTTTTCCTTAGAATCTTTTTGAATCCCTAAAAACAACCTCTTTTCTTCTTTTTTATTTCCAGGAAAACAAACTGAAATTTTTGTGCACGTAACCCTAGGTAAGCCACTCGAGCGATGGTGGGCCGCACGTGTGGTGAGGTGGCAAGTCAAGTATTTTCACTACTCGCGCGAAGAATCTGTGTGTTGCCTGCTAAATTTATACAAGTGCTCAAAACACATCATCTCTACCAAATAAACAAAATTCAAAGACTATAAATGTAACTTAAGCAGCCTCAATGTGGAAGTGGCAGGCAAGGTATTTTCACTACTCACATGGAAATTTTGCTTTTGTGCCACTTTTTGTTTAAATTTGTGTCTTGCCTGCCAAATTTGTATAAGTGCACAAAATACATCATCTCCACCAAATAAAAAAAAATTCAAAGACTATAAATATAACTTAAGCGTACTCAATGTGGTACCTTTCAACTTACATCACATCTCCCAACTTACATTTTGCTAGTCCTTAAGCAAAACAATAGAAATAAGAAAAAGAAAGTACTCTAAGCCACTTTTGTAGAGATCACGATTGCATTTAGCATATGCAACAAGCCTTTAAACCACAAGGTTATCCCAAGTGGATGAGTATAGTCACGTGAATGTTTCCAGAAATGATACCCACAAACATCAACAAATTCACATCTGGCCAACAACAATAAGTAATTACACTACTCCAACTATCAATTAACTTATGTGTCAACTACAATGTGATATTAAGACATGATGAGTCATTGAAAGCATGGTGGACAAACATGAAGAATTCTATTGAGCAAGAACCACAATTTAGTTATTAGTGCCCTTGGTGTAAAGTGCAAGAATCTATTGAGCAAGAATCTTGTGAATGCTGGTAAACACATCATCAGTGCCCTTGGTGCAAAGTGCATTCCCCATAATTAGTTAACTGTTCACTATAATAGCCCAGTGTAATTCATAATAACACTCAACATATACAGAAAAACTAAACTTTTGCAACCCGAATTTTCATATATATATATATATATATATTTAGACTATGCAATGTCCTAATCCATTAAGCTTTTTAATCAACCCATGTAGCAAGCATTGGGCCAATGACTCCCAAACTAGACAGTTTTAGGGCACGAGGTGTGAAGACACCCCTACGGGCTTCATAACTCGAGCTAAAAAGGTTACGGATCCGAACAAGCCATTATTTTCCCTTAATTGTGCAATGTCTAGGTTCCTTAAGCTTTCTAATTAACCCATGTAACAAGTATTGGGCCAATGATTCCCAAACCAGACGGTTTTAGGGTATTAGGTGTAGAGACACCCTTACGGGCTTAATAACTCAAGTTAAAAAGGTTACAAACCCAACCAAGTCAGGTTTTTGTTTATTTATTTATTTATTTGTAAGAATCAACGCTACTCACTTATTCTTTTTTGCAACACTAGCAATTATCAATGATGTACACCAGGGATTAAAACAGATAGGTCACCACTATGAAAGTGTGTTCATGTGAATCAAGGCATGCTCATGACAAGTGTACTAATACCACAAACACAAACAACTCTCCTAGTGCAAACATCACATGCGAGTATTTACCCAATAAACCCTTTCATACAAGTTTACTACGTTTTCCAATTAACATATGCTTATATCACCACCTTACTAGCAACAAGTCAACATCAAAGTGAAGTGGTGCAATCAAATGTAGCAAGTATAAACATGAATTATGAATTATGAATTATGAACCAAGTAGAAGTACACAAAAGAAAATACCATCATCCCCCAACTTGAATATGACATTGACCTCAATGGAAACAAATGCGAAGTAAATATTAAAGAGAGAGAATATTACCAAACATTGTAGGTGCACATCCAGTGAGGCAAATATGAACCAAACACACACCTACACATTTCTTTTCTTTCTTTCATTTTTTTTTTTTGGACTGCACGTGAGCTCATCAGGGCCACACATGTAGTGAATTATGGGCCGCTCCAACAACTATTTAGCAATAGCCAAATTGGGACGGGTCGCTTGGCCACCTAGGTGGGCCGCACGTACGGTTTGTGTTTTTTTTTTTTTGGTGACTGACATACCACATTGAAAACACAAAAAATAATAAATAAATAAATATAACTAAAATGCTCTGTTTTCTTCCCGAGAAGAGCTAAATTTATTGTCTTCAGCCAAATATCAACAAGAAATTATTTTCGCATTTTCTTCCAATTTATGAGATATGGGTCCCTGTAACAAAAATAAATCAACCCGTCCAACAATGCGGGACTAGGGTGTAAATGACTTGTGGAAAGAGGATTCATGGAATGAAGAAATATGTGTGTGAAAAGTATAGTGTGTAAAGTAATCTCATGGGTGGACACAAGAAGATCAAAACCAAAAATAAAATCCAACCCATGCTAATTTGCTTTATCACTATAAGTTTCTCCAGTTAAATCCCTTTCAATTGCTTCCACATAAGAGGCCAAAACTATGGAGAGAGTTTCTGTCATATCTATGGGTGCAACAATAGGCTCAAGTGACAAAAATACTAACTCAATATCAGTTGTTGGATCACTGGAGAGATGTGTGGTGGCTTCACTAGGTTCAATTTGGAACTCTTTTTCAAAAATCTCACAACATGCACTCTTATGAAAGTCTTGAAGGAGTTGGTCAAAAGAAATCCACACTTTAGCTGGGAACATCTCAAAATTTTCAATTGACCACATTGTGTCTACAAATTGACTTGTTTGAGAGTTCAACCCATTGTAAAAGAAAGCAATGAGTTGAGTTATTTTATAGCCATGTTGTCGACAAGCATCTACATAGCTCTTGTATCATTCCTAACAATGACAAAATAACTCATCTGCATCCTGAGTAAATTTAATATTTTTCTTTTGAGAAGACTAAGATCAGATGGAGGTTGTGATTCTTTCCATTTAAAATAAACCAACATATTTACCTAATTTAGGATGGCAAGAACGACTCCCGTGTATACACCACTCACACACACTCTAAGTTCCGACTCTTGTACACTAAGTTATGAAAGTAAAATAGCAAAAAGGAAAAATACTCATAGCGGTTTAACGGAAACGTTTTACTCGTCTTGCAGGTGCTTGATGTGTCGACCATTGTCTCCAATTTCCACTTCAGCTCTTTCTTTCTTTTTAGCACTTTGGTGCTTTGCTTGCAAGTACTTAGTTTTTTTCTTTTTCTTTTAGCACTTTAGTGCTGTGGTTTGTTTTTAAAGCTCGGTTGCGCTCCGCTTGCACTTCGGTGATAGCTCCACTTGCAAAAACTTTGCACACTCAGCAACACAAAAACATAACATCTTAAACTACAAATTAAAATAAGATAGTAACTTTAAATTAATTAATTTCTCCAGAAGTCCACAACAATAGCACCAAAATTTGATGGGTCGTTTCATACACAAAAAATAAATACTAAACTGTACCAAATTCCTTAAAATAACAATAAGTCCAAGTATCGATCTACAGGGACAAACAAAAAAATTAAACTAATTTAATTGTTAAATTTCTAAATTAATTTTGATGAAAAACATGGTTGTTTATAACCTAATAATAATTAAATTAAACAAATTGAATAAACTAGCAATTATAAATAAAGATGAATTTACTGATTTTGGAAAAAACTTAGGGTATTGAAATCACCACTAGTTACATAAATACAGTTTTAATTTGAAAATCAATTATGTTATGGTTCGAACAAAATAATACTTCGCAACTACAAGTTCGAAGCATTTGTCAAGAGAATTAACATGTTCAATAAATAGACACGAGGCATCTCAAGTAGTACGAGTCGTTCGCTCTAAACTAAGATAGCAACACGACTTGTCCCTCATAGTATGACTCGTCTCATACCTTGAACATGAAAGAATAGAAAACCATTGTATGGAAAGTATTCAATAATCACAGAAAACAGAATACTCAAAGAAATAATGGAAAATTATATTAGAAAACTTCTTGAGAACCATACAATTGTTCAAACCATTACATAAAAGAAAACCTATTTACTTGGTTAGGGTTTCATCAAAACCTTAGAAAAGAAGAGCCTAGCCACTCATGAAGGTATGGGAAGAACTAGAAGAAAAAGAAGCCTCCATGAAACTATCCATGAAGCTTGAGAATTCCCTTTCTTCAAACCCTAGCTTCTCTTTTTCTCTGAAATATTTTCAACCCCTAAAAACAGCCTCTTTTCTTTTTTTTATTCCCAGGAGAACATATTGAAATTTCCACGTACGTAACCCTAGGTGGCCGCTCGAGTGGTGGTGGGCCGCATGTGCGGTGAGGTGGCAAGTCGGGTACTTTCACTACTCGCACGGAGAATCTGCTTTTGCATCACTTTTTGCTTGAATTTGTGTGTTGCCTACCAAATTTGTACAAGTGCACAAATCACATCATCTCCACCAAATAAATAAATTCAAGGACTATAAACATAACTTAAGCAGCCTCAATGTGGTACCTTTCAGCCTACATCAATGGAGATTGCTATGATCGTATATGTGTTGAAGTGGTATTGATTATTTTTTATTTGATTTCCAATGGAGTTGAATCATGTATGTTTCGATGGAGTTTGCATATGAATTTCGATTTTTGATTTGATTTGTATATAAGGATTTCGATTTCATATTAATTTTTCAAGTGAATTTTGAATTAGGTTTTTGTTTTCAATTTGATCAATTTGAGAAAGAGGCCAGCTTAGTGGAGTTGTTTTTTATTTTTGGAGTTGATTTTTTGTTCTCTGTTATTGATCAATTTTAGAGAGAAACTAGCTCAAAGGAGTTGATTTTGATTTTAGAGTTCATTTTTCGTTCTTTGTTTTTGATCAGTTTTAGAGAGAGTCCAGCTTAGTGGAGTTGATTTTAATTTTTGGAGTTTATTTTTTGTTCTATGTTTTTCATCAACATGCTTATCAATGATAAGTTTTGTTCTTTATTTTTTCATCAGCATGTATATCATTTTTCGTTCTCTAAGCTTTGTTCTCTGTTTTTTCTGGACTTTTCTTTGTAGTCTAGAAAAAATTGTAAGTTTGTTATTATAATCCAATGAAAATCACAAAGAAATTTATAATTTCATATGGACATGTTATTATAAGTTTGTAATCCAGAGAAAATCACATAAAAAATTGTAAGTTTGCAGTCTAGTGAAAATTACAGAGAAAATATAATTCCATATGGGCATGTTATTATAAGTTTGTTATTTTTGATTTTTAATTTTCTCAATTGAATGTTTTGTGAGCAAAACAAATTTTCTCTGTGTTTATGTGGAATAGTTAGCATTTTGTGTTTTGTTGTGAATGTATTTTTGTTTTTTTGATCTTGAAAGTGAATATAAGTTCATAAATTTTTTTGGACTTTTATTTATAGTCCAGAGAAAATTAGAAGTTTGTTATTATAATCTAGAGAAAATCATGATTTTATTTGGACATATTATTATAAATTTTTTATTTTTTTATTTTTAATGTCCTCTGAATTAGATATATGGATTGGGAAATTAATTGAATGTTTTGTGAGTAAATATGATTTTCTCTGTGATTGTTACTGTGTTTTTGTAGAATAGTTAGCATTTTGTGTTTTGATGTGAATGCGTTTTTGTTTTTGCATAAGTTTGCATGTTTGTGTTATTTTTTATGTTGTACTTTTTATGTGTTTTTATATTGAATAAATTATTTTTTATGTGTTTTTGCAATTTAGATAGATAGTGCAATGTTGCTGTACAAATATAGGAATGATACTATTGTCATTAATATTTCATGTGAATTGAACTTTGAGGAATTAATTGGCATTTTGTGTAAAACATGAGAGAATTTGAAACCTAAAACGATCTCTATTTCATATTGTATTGTGGGCCATCCAAATTGTATAGTTCGAAATAATATTGATTTTCTGAATGTGTTGAGGGTTGTTTGTGCACGTGGTTTTGATATAATTGATATTTTAGTTGTTAGGCGTAGTACTTTTGATCAAGAGGACGAAGTGAAGTTTAATTGGATAGATGTTGTGCATGGTGAATGTGATAAGCTTGTGGATATTGATAGGAATTCATTCCCAAAGTTTTGGTCTCACTAAGAAAATGTGTTATTGTCATCTGGTTAGCGAAATAATATTAGAAGTGTTGGACAAAAGTTTGAGGGTGACGTGGTTGAGTTCCGTACTGTTTTGTGCAAGTATGCTATTGAGAATGTTTTTGAGTTTACATTTGAGGATGTTAATGGAATTTATATTGCATTTTTTTTTTATGTTGGTTAATAGAGAGAAATTTGTATGCGTATGGATTGTATTACAAGATAATGTGTCTGTTGTGCATTGTGTTTTGTAATTTTTCTGAACTTTTTCTAAACTATAATTTTTGGATTAGTGCAAAACATACTTTGGGCAGTGTGTTTATAATACCAATCAAATTCATTCAGAGAAATTTCCCAATACCATAGAAAATTACTTTATGCATTGTGTTTTTTGAATTGGATGATGCGAATTACTTTGTGCATTGTTTTATACCAACACAATGCACTACAAATTACATGATCAAACAGGCCCCCTCTTTGCATCATACTAGATAAATTTCTCTTTTACTAGAATTTTTTTTGTGAAATTTTGGTAACTTCAAACTAGATAAATTTCTTTACAAATATAATTTTCTCTATGTACATTGTGTTGATAATCACCACTTAGCATACATTATGAACAAGACATAAAGAATCATCAAAGAAATAAATAATAACAAATAAATAAATAAATGTATTTAGTCATTGATAGCAATGAAATTTTGAAGTTTATATTAATCAAAAATATATATATACATATATATCAGCCATCATCATTCCTTCAATATATCAAATATATATATATATATATATATTGAAGGGTTATTCCTTTGAAGTTTCACAGGTCTTTTCCCTTTGAGCTTGAGACATTTGGAGTTGGTGTCTTCTTCTTGATGCTAGTTGCCTCTTGGACTTGGACCTTTTTTTTTTTTTTTTGGTATGGTGTTTGTGGTGTTTTGCTGCTGTTGTGTTTTGATCTCAGATCATAAGTGGTAGACTTAGAGACTTTTTGTTTCCTTTTTTGGTGTTTTTGGTGTTTTGCTATTGTTGCATTTTGCCATTTCTAGACAATGAAAAAATAAAGATGTCAATATTAAATTCCAAAAAAATATTACAATTACAAACACACAACTAGCTAGAGAAAATCAAACAAGTAACATAAATTAGTATGATCAAATAAAATTAAACATGCCAGAGAAAATTACACATGCTAGAGAAAACTAAACATGTAAGAAAAAATTACACACACAAGAGTACACATGCCAGAGAAAATTAAACATCCCAAAGAAATTTTTAATAATTGAGAAAATTAAACATACGAATACACTACTAGCCATAGAAAATCAACAAAGCAATAGAAATTAAATATGTCAAAGTTACTTACCCAAAAAAAAAAAAAAATGTCAAAGAAAATTACACAACAGAGAAATTTGAATGAATTGAACTTGAATCACATTTGAATGAAGGAGAGATTGATGTATATTAAAAAAATGTAAGGGATCAGAGAAATTTAAAAATAATAGAAAAATTTTCAATAGAAAATTAATTCCATAAGAGATAAAATCAATTCCGCAGTAAATTTCATCAAATAAACATGCCAAAGAAAATGAATTCCACAGTAAATTCCACGAAATAAATTAAACATGCCAGAGAAAATTACACAATAGAGAAATTTGATTGAATTAAACTTGAATCAAATTTGAAGGGAAGAGAGGTTGGTGTATATTAAAAAATGTAAGAGAGCAGAGAAATTTAAAAACAACAGAGAAATTTTCAATAGAAAATCAATTCCACAGTAAATTTTATCAAATAAACAAGCACACAACAAGCTTCAAAAATATGCTCAAAATGCAAAGAAAATTCATTTTTGAAATTCATCTGGCTTTCATTATGAAATTGAAACCCTAATTAATGAAAGGCTATCATAAAATGCAATTAACTGTGTTTCTAGAGAAAAACTAGTTTATTTGTAGACAAACTTACCAGAGTGAGCATAAACAAACATAGAGCAAATCGACATGACATATAGAAAATCAACATGGCTAGAGAAATTACACACATAAGCAAACATGCATAAGAGAGCACTAAGCAAGTGTGATGGTTAGAGAAAATGAACATGCCAGAGAAATTCTATCCAAAGTGGAGTGTAATGTGACCAGTGAAAATCAAATACACAAGAGAGTAAAAAGTGTGTGTTGGGCAGAGAAATTTCACACACACACACACACGCACATGAACAAACACAAAGAAAATAAACATGACAAATAGAAAATCAACATGGCCATAGAAATTACACACATAGACACACATACACAATAGAAAATGTGTGATGGATAGAGAAATTTCATATCTCAAAGGGGAAGTGGATAGTGAAATTCCAAACACACACGCACAAACACACACTCAAATAAATTTAAATGCACAAGAATGTACTAAGTGTGTGATAACTTGAGAAATTTCATATCTCAAGGGGCAAGTATGTGATAATCAAAGAAATTTTATATCTTAACATTGCTAGAAAAATTACATATACACAAATTTCTATAGCCATTTGTAATGACCCCAAAATGCATATAGGAAGTCATCCTTATTTAATTCGGGGTTAATGTGCTTTAATTTTACTATATCTATTGGAATTGAAGAACTATCTGTTGAGTTGTGATTTTAAAACTGGAATTGACGACCTTTACTGTAACGATCGGGAATTTTTTTTCCTCCGCTCGAACGGGGGAGTTGACGCTCGAGCGGACTTTTGGGGTTTCCAGTAATTTTGCAGGCGGACTGAAATTCTAGGAGTGATGATTTACCGTTCGAGCGTTGAAGTGGTCGCTCGAGCGGACGGCTTTGTTGGTCTCCGTGCTCGAACGCAAGGTTGGGCGCTTGAGCGGGTCGCTTGGTTAAGTTTGAACTTCTGAGGCACGTGGGCTCATTTTTTACATTCTTATTAGTGTATTTGGAATGTTCTTATCTTATTCTGGGGTATTGATTGAGGTGGTGGTGTGATGGTAAAGTAAAATTGGATCAAAGAATATAATTCGGATAGTTATTCTATGATCAGCCGTCACTCATTTGCCCTTTTGTTTTTCCACACTTTGAATATGGATGTGAGGTTAGAACCATTGGAAATCTTATTTCTGGGGCTTCAATTTGGACACAAGAACGACCTAAAACAGAGTCCGAATGGGAGAATTATACCTGTTCAAAGTTTTGAAATCTGTGCTGGAAACAGGTACGCTCGAGTGGGAAGATAGACGCTCGAGCGGGTTTTGCGAGTCAGCAGCTTAAAAACAGGATTTTTTAGTTCATTTCTCACTTTTCCTTTTTCCCTCTTCTTTCCTCTGTCCTAGGACCGAGAAACCCTAGGTCCTTGATCTTCAATACCTTCTATTTCCCTTAGTTTTGATCAAGATGGATCAAGATCATCCATCAAGAAGTGAAGAAGCTTGAAGATTATTATGTTCTACCGATTGGAATTTCGAGATTTCGGAGGATTCTTCTCAATCTTTGCTCCTTTGCTTGATTCTTGAGGTAGGGGTCCTTGTTCTCTTTCAATATTTGTATTCATGGATGGATTTGTGGTATTTTGAGTATATAAATACAAAATCTATAGTTTTGAGCATATTATGTCCAACTTGAGATTTGGGGGTTTAGGGTTTAAAATGTTGGGGATGCAATTGCTGGGTTAAGGTGATGGATTATGAACTATAGACTTGTAATTAATGAGAAAATTGGAACAAGAAGTAATGGTTTGGGAAGTTTGGATTTTTCTTGAAACCCTTGATTTTCTTAAAACCCTAGGTTGATTAATGATGATAACCAATGATTTGGCCCAAATTGAAAGTAGAATAATGAAATTGAGGTATTGAATTATATGTGTTCAAATTTAATCGGAATTTGGAAATGTTTGAAATTATGTTTAAAATTTGCGAAAGAACTTTGTTATGAACATTGAAATTCATGCTATAATGTGAAGGGAAAATTAGGGAAATAATCTATTAATGATATGAATGATATGAACTCGATTTTGGAATGTTGAAATGGGATTCAAGGATTTATTTTGAATTATGTTAAATTACAAATGGTGTTGATGAACTAAATGTTGATTTTTGTTGAAATTATGTTGTATTGAATAATGTTGAATTGAATGGTGTTGTACTATGATGAATTGTGTTTGAATTATTATGGATTGTGTAGGATCAGCTACAGGGGTGGACCAAGCATCTGAACACTGTGAGTAATAGTACGAGAATGTACATTTTATTTACCATTGATAATTATTGTCACTAATGCTCTGTTCCTCGTAAGTGATACATGAACATTTATGACGATTGGAAGTCAATGCGAACGTTGAAAGATTGGCATACATCGGTATGACTTTAAAATCATTATGTCCTGTCAATAGTTAATAAATGGAACTATGGTATTCCGGTATCTCTGGAATCATTCAATCGGTAAAATGTGTTTACCTTTCGTTAATATTTATCAAGAACGTTCTGTTAAACTTAAGTTAACTGCATTAACTCAGGTGAATGATGCAATGGTTACCAGTAATACTCTGTTAGTTACAGGTCAACCATATTAACATATATGAATGATTAAATAAAGGTGTATGCTACTGATTAATAGCTCAAGTGAACCATGCCATTTCTTAATAAATAAAGAGACTTTGTGTTCATCTTCGAAGAATCAGAATAATTGGAAAGTTATGTAAATTCATATGAACTCAAAGTTATTCAGAATCTACGACATGAATGCAAAAATTTAACATCATTATGTGACCCACATGAGAATGTGAATTATTCTATGTTGTTAAGCGCACGATAATGACATGATATAACAAGAAATGCTCTATTACGTTATGAATTAATGAATGATTATCCATATATGTAAAAGTATTCATGGCATCCTTAGCACAAGGCCCTTACCCGGGGGTAATAATACCGTGATCTTATGGCCCTTGCCCGGGGGTAATAATACCGTGGTTCAAGTATGTTACGAGATATGTTTTGCCATCGACGGTCTTGTACGGATGGTACCACCGACGGTCTTGTACGGGTGGGTTATGATCAAGCATGAACTCTGATTTCTGTTTCTGATTCAAGCATAATTAAGAATATGTATGAATATGTTTCTATTTATCCGTTCCATTTATGCCATGTTATAACATGATATGAATTGATCGGTCTTTAAAACCTAATGATTTCTGGTATGAAACAAAGTGCTGCACGAAACTAAGTGCTACGACGTGAGTCACCTCTAGAATCCGTGTGAGACACCTCTTGGGTTCATACAAGTATGTTCAAGGGCTATATGCGAACATGTGTAAAGCTTAATGTTAACACGTTCAAGGGCTTAATGCCATTCTGATAAGGGCTGTAATGCCATCCTGATAAGGGCTGTAATGCCATTTTGATAAGGGCTTAATGCCGTTCTGTTAAAGGGCTCAATGCTACTCTGTTCAAGGGCTTAAAGCCATTTTAGTTAAAAAAGGGCCTAAGGCCGTTCTGACATTAGTACAGAATCAAATTAACTACCTGTCTTTTATATTATGTACACTCTGCTTTGCATTATAATTCAAGTTGAACATTGAATTATTCAAGTACTATTATTCACTGAGGTTATCTCACTCTGTATTTTGTCTGATTTCGTAGGTCATACGTTTGGAGGTCAGCCACAACTCTTAATGCTCGTCTCCCTTTGTTAGCCTCTGTGTGTCCAAGCATTTGGGTGAAGCCTACCTGTTTTGTGAAGTTGTGGCTTACATTCTGACTGTCAATATATGTTAAATTCTAATGTTTTTTTTTTTTTTTTGTTATACACCCAAACAAGGAGCGTGGTTGTATATGTGTATGTAAACATTATTATCTGTCTATTTGTGATCCTGGCATGATAGCGGTCGCTCAATAGATGTAGCTCTTTTCTTGCATGTTATTATATAAAATTTATGCTTCCACTCAGGCCCCATATGTTATATATAACAGGTTAAGTGTCTGTTTCTGAAGTGGTCATCCCCAAACTTCTGGGGGCGAATTTGGGTTGTGACACCATTACACAAAAAAATTTAATTAATGATTTTAGCTTGAGAAAATCGATTGATTAGGGGTTGATGCTTTTATAAATTTCTTTATAAAGACATTGAAATTTGGCCTAGGCTTTTTGATAGAGAAAATCAAATAAAATAAGATTTTGATGTTTTAAGAAATTTCTCTAAAATGACAGAGAAATTTCATTTTTACAAATTTCTTTGCCCATCACACAGAAATTTGACAAAGGGTTTTAGGCAAATAAAATCAGCTGATCAAGAGGTGATACTTTCACAAATTTGTCCATAAAGACAGAGAAATTTGGCCTAGGATTTTAGCTAGGAAAAATCAACTAAAATAAGGTTTTGATACTTTCACAAATTTCTCTAAAGTGGAAAAGAAATTTCATTTTTACAAATTTCTTTGACCATCACACAAAAATTTGACCAACGTTTTTAGGGAAACAAAATCAACTGACCAAGAAGTGATACTTTTACAAAGATGTCTATAAAGACAGAGAAATTTGACTAAGGCTTTACATAGGGAAAATCAACTAAAATAAGGTTTTGATGCTTTGATAAATTTTCAGTAAAATGACATGGAAATTTCATTTTTACAAATTTCTCTAGCTATCACACAGAAATATTGTCCAGGTTTTGAGATAATCAATCGCAATGATCACATTGTAATGAATAACCATTATTGTAAAATTGAAACCCTAATTTTACCAAGGCTAAATATAAAACAGAATCAATTGTAAATCCAAAGAGCAACTAGTTGATCAATTGAAAAACTTACCAGAGTTAGGTGGTGAGGATGAAACCCTAACTCCGAATGGAGATGAAGATAAAGTTAAACTGAAATCAAAGGTAAAAATGCGTCAGAGAAATTACAAAACTAAATGAAGAATGACAAAGACTTTCGTTGTCGACCGTGGAGAATGATAGAGATTTTCTATGTCAATCATGAAGATGATAAACTCGATTGCAGAGAAGATAAACTGGATTGTGCAAAAGATCAATAGCTTGAGAAAATGGAAGCCATTTTTCTCTATTGATTGTGGGGAGAGAAGATAAATGTGTGGGTATTTTGGTCCAAAAACTAGAAACAACATATGCCTTTTTTTTTCGAGGGACCTGAGTTACTACAATTTTTTTTGGGTGTCCTTTATCTACTAAAATCATAATATTAGGGACCTTAACTTTATTATATTCAATTTTGTACAATTGTTTTTATTGTTTAAGTATATTAATATTAAGTGAATCTAAAAATTAATTAAATTTAAAAAAATCATTAAAAATATAAAAATACGAATTGAAAACTCAAAAAACTGTTTTTGAAAATTGAAAACCAAATAGGGTGAATATTTTTTTTTAAAAAAATATTTAGAATTAATATTATAAAAATAAAGGTAAATTACAAATATATCTCTTGAGATTTGCTTAAAATACGAATTGCCCTGGATAATTTTAATGATATCAAAAATATATTTCAATTAATAATTCAAATAATTTTATTATTGTACGGGAGAGTAGTTACAAATTTTATTTTTTCAGTTAATTCTGTTAAATAAAAAGTTTTTACAATGAGATATTTGTAATTTTTCAAACTGCAAGAGGCAATCTATATTTTAAGTAAATCACATGATATGTGTTTGTAATTTATCCTAAAAATAAGTACTTCAAAAATATATTTTATAAACTTTAAAAAAAAAATCGCTCTAAAATAGAGAAAATTATTATTGGTGCCATATTATTTTTATTATTATTAATGTAAGTAAGACACATAGCATATTCCTATATACTTGGAGGTCGATGGAAGTTATGAAATACATGTGGAAAAGATGATGAAAAAGTGAAAGATAATGGAGCATAAATGGAGGAGATAAAGGATTATTATGGAGCATGAAGTAGAGGAGTTGAGAGATCATGGAAGGACAAATCCATCCTTATTGTTTCAATTATCTTCACATTTCAGCACTACACTTATTTTTCAAAGGATTAGACTAATTAACTCCTGTATTTTAGAACTTAAGCTTCGAAATTGTCCTTATTAAATGTAACATTTTGTAATTACATTATTTAATTAATCAATTACATCTTCTATCTAGTTTCTCCCTCCCATTTTGTTGAGTTCAAGTTACATTGCATTGATTCTTACTAAAATGCAATCAGTAAAATTTTCTTCGTTGAGGTTAATAGAACCTCATCAAAATCGTATGATAAGTGAATTGACTTATAAAATTCTGTAAGGATTTTTCATATCCTTATTGGCACGCGAAAATTACATTTTTATCCCTTTAAGTGTCAAAATAGCTAACATATATTTTTTGGTATGCCCAGTGGGATGTTAAGTGTAATAAATAAAAAATGAATTGGATGCATCCATTCCAAATAGCGTAGATGAAATTATTTGGCGTAAACAAAAATTTTTGGATATTCAAGAAGAGATCTATTTTTTTGATGAAACAAATTTTCATTTATTACAATATTATTCGATAGAAGAAAAAAGATATCATTTAATTGGAGAAATTCATCAACTTGAAGAAGTAAACTTTAGAGGTACTACTAATTGAGTTGAGGAATCAAACTATCAATTGTTTTAAGAAATTTGTCAACTTGATATGAAAATTTACCAATGGAGAAATGAGTTTTTAACTCTCACCATGAAGTCTTTAACCAAGTTTTTAATGGCTAGAATTGGTGAGTTTTTTTTCAGACTTTTTCTAAGTCATTAATGGTTGAAAGTGAGAAAGAGCTGATTTCGTCAATGGATTGGGGGGTTGGAAAACCCATTGTTAAGGAACCAACTTATGAAAATAATATGGCTAAAGAACATATTGTTGAACCAAGTATGGTTAAAAATAATGCTCTATATAAGGTTCAGGGGGTTGAAAAATCCATTTCTAAATAGTCAAACCATGGAAATAACATGCTTATGGAGCATTTTCATAAGCCTTTTTTGGCTAAAATAGAAAAACAGCCCATTAGGCCAAAAAATGATGAAATTCACATGGCTACGGAAGATTTTCACAAGCCATTAGTGGCTAAAATAGAAAAACAACCCATTAGGCCAATAAATGGTGCAACTCGAGTGGCTGAAAAATATACTCTCTAGCCAAGCATGGCTAAGAATAATGAAAAAACCCAATGTTCATGAGTACGAATTTTTTGAAATTGTTCAAGTTATCAAGGTATATGAATTTTCAAAGTGCCTTTATGTAATGACTTTTATTGTTCAAATTTTATTTTGAATTTGTGGATGACATCAAAATTTGATTTTGATGAAGTGGTTAACAAGAACTCAAAATTCAGTACGCATACTTGGTGAATTCCTACAATGGGAAGCATGAAAATGGAATGGCCAATTAAGTAACAAGGTTGGTGGTTACTTTCATGCCTCTATGAAAACTAATGGTTAATATAAGTTTAAGATTTGGCCAAAGGAGAGAAAATAAAAAATAATAAAAAAGCTTCTGAAAATTAGACATTCATAGCTGATGAGCATGTGTTTGTGTAATTGGTATGGCCATTTAGTTAGCTATTACCTAGTTAGCCACATGTAGATTTGCTGTAATTGGTTTTGCATACATGCAAAACCACATGTTTAAAAATATAAAATTGCACAATATTCTAAATATTTGCACATTCGAAATTTTGGAGCACGTATTACACGAGTAATGTTAAGAATTATGAAAAAAATATCATGAAATGTATTAGGAAGATTTTTCGTCCTTTAATTAGTGTTTGCTGTTTTATTATATATATAATCTAAAGGTGAAAAATATTTCTTAATCATCTTCATAATATTTTTTTTTATGATCCCTAATATTACCCATATTACACTTTTGAAGTATCGTAAGCCTTCGAAGTATGTAGCTTTTACAGTTTCGAAGTAAGATTTTTGTCCTCAATCAACGCCTTCTATCTTCCAATGAGGGTTTTGGACCTGTCAACCATTGTGGTTAGTATTTCAAAGGATGGCTTAGGTCCTTTTTCGGCGCCTTTGACCTTTGAATTTCGTCCTATATTAACATCTTTAACTTCGAAGGATATTTTTCGTTCTTCGAGGTGTTGTTGTGAGTACTTTCAAGAAAAAAAATTTGGTTCTTTATCAGCACTTTCGATGTTCAAAAGATGATTCAGAAAATATATTTGCTGAATTTTACAAGAAAGAATAAGAAAATGGCCAATCAAATGAATACAAAAATTTTAAATTGTTCATTCGGCCAACTGATGTTGTGTTGGCTTAGCTTCCTTTGTGGTTGTTGGACCCAATTATTTACTTGCGACATATCACCAGCAGATGAAATCTTTATATTAAGAATTTAGATTATTTTAGAAAGTTGGTTAAAAATTGATTTCTTAATTTTTTATTTTTATTTTTATTATTATAAAAAAACGTGTATAAAAGTAGAAATATGAAATAATTTAAAATAAGTTAAAAGTTGATTTTTAACTTTTTTAACTATATTTTCAAAAAAGACTTTTATAGTCTTTTCATTTGGTCATATAATTGATTGGTTCGATTATATAATCGCAATATATATGTTGCTTAGGGTTGGTTTGGGGTGTCCTAAAAAAGTGTACTTTTTGTCTTTTTAGACTAAAAAAGTTAAAAAAAAAATATGAAAGTTTGAGTTAACTTTTTGACTTTTTATGAAAAAATGTGTATTAAAAAATTGTATAAATAATTGTATAGGGGAATAAAATAATGGTATAGGCGTACGGTGGGGAGCAGCACGGCAGAGAGGGTGGGTAGGAGATTATTGACTACTTCTCGGGCATTATACTGGATGGTTTTGTTCGGCCTGTGGGGGTCATCACGGGTTCTATTTTGATAATCTGAACCGTTCAATGTGTATAAATCGTCGATTACTATAAGCCTATAAAAAATCAAGTTGATCGGATATCGATAGCTATTTGATCGGATTTGTTTTTTTCAATCATTAATTATAACACCATCCATTTGTTGTACATAACTGATTTGATCATATAGTTATCGATATCCGATTAATGTGATTTTTTACAGATATATAATATTTAACGAATTCTATATATTGAACGGTTTAGATTATTAACATGGGACCCGTGATGGCCTCCACGGGCGAACAACAGTGTGTGTGAAAATCACACCGAATCATTTCATTTTTGCCAACAGGCGCTGCAAGCCGCTGCACAAGCATCAACTCAACTTGTACTTTTTGTAGAAAAACTAATTTTTTATTTATTTATTTTTTTTTTGGATGAATAGTGATATCTTTTTGAATTTTGGAGTAACTTTTTGATTTTTTGGCTTATATAGGATAAGCCAAACCAGCCCTTAGTGAGACTAAAGTCTAATATGTTTTAGTGTTTATTTGGTTATATTTATTTATTGGTGGCTATTGCTTGGTTGGACCATGGGACTTATTAGTTCTGAGACTTTGATGCCTATCTGTTTGTTTGTGAATTATCTGTTAGAATATCGACTCAGAATTTGAAATTGACAACCCAAACGGATTTAGAAACCTAAATTGACTAGTTCAATAGGCTAATTGAAATATTTAGAACCATATGGTAAGTTCAATTAAAATTTGATTCGAATCAAAATAATTAGGATAAATTAATTAGAATTGATTAGAATTAAGCCTAATTAATTAAGTCTAATCCCGCTTAAGTAGTTAAACCTTAATCCACATATATATATATATATGTATGTATTAATCATGCTTAGGAACTCATTTCATCATCTTATGAGCTGAAATTTTAGAGAAGTAGAGCGATTTTTAGAGAATTGAAGGGATTAAGCTAGATTAAGATCAAATTCAAGCTCCAGGTATCGAATTCACCTATAATTCTTGTAAATAATCCATGTAGCAAATTGAATTCACTTAGTATAGAACCATTTTGCATGAATTTTAAAAAAAAAAGAGTAAGAATCACCATGAATTTAGTGAGTTTGAGTAAATTGAGTACATACATGTATAATTCTCTATCTTTGAACTTAATTTTCTACAAATTCATATATGCATGGGACTTACACATATTATTTCTTAATGTTCTTTATGATTTCACACATAACATCTCATATGAACATATTTTGTAAAGAAAAGTGTTGAATTTAACACATGCATGAGAAGAATATTTTGGAGCTTTGTTTTGAAGAATTGAAAGAGTGTTTCAAATCATGGTTGCATAATTTTCAAGAATCCAAGTTTCATAAAGAGTTTATATGCTTTTGAGCCAAGCCATGCAAGTTAGGAACATGAGACTTGTCTTTTTGAACTTCAAATTCAATTCTGGAAAATCCAGAATTTGCCCAGTTCGCTGGAGCTAAGGATTTGTGGGTTGAGCAAACTTTGCATGCATCCAGTATTTTTTGCAAACTTTTGGTAGTTGGCTCAAGCGACCAAGTGTGCACTCGAGCGAACTCAACTTTGTTCAGCACTTGGCTCGAGTGACCGTCAGATGCACGTTTCATGCATTCAGTACTTTTGCAGTCAGGTCACACCGCTCGAGCGACCAAAGGTGCGCTCGAGTCACTCGAGCGAAGACCTTATTTTTAACAAATTTTGACTAACACTCTTAAGTGCATAATTGCATCCTCATATACTTTTAGGCATTCTTAAGCATCATTTAGACATTCTTAGTCATGGAATAAGCTAGAAACACACGTAAGAGAATCAAATTAAGATACATTATTTGTTATGAGCATGTGTTTCAATGTGTACCTTTGTTATACGATTTGTGTAGGTAGTCAACCGAGGTCCAATATCTGTACTAGCCCACTGTGAATAGTATCTTTGTAAGGATATGTTGTTAAAGTGTATTTCGATTTACTGCGAGAGTATTATTTTGAAATGCTATTTTGATAAAAATGAATGATTGTCTCTTTTGAAATGTAAATGTGGCATCCTTATTGTAGCCCATGCCTGGAAGCAACAATATCATGGCCCTTTGCTGTAAGGCCCTTGCATGGGGGAAACAATACCATGGCCTATCGTTATAAGGCCCTCTTCCAGGGGAAACATTACCGTGATCCTTTGTTATATGTGCACAGAGATCTCTAATGTTGACTCAAGTGGTCCCTTTGCTTGATCCATATAGTCCATTTGTTTGACCCATGTGGTCCTTTTGATATGCCTTCGAGCCCTTTGCTTTGCTCTGTTAGATGTACCACATATAAATATGATTTATGATTCACAAACATTGATATGATAAGTATTTAGTTATGCTTTATTTCGGAACTCATATGAAATGATTTTGTATTACGATAAACATCATTCATTTAACCTCTTTATATTGGTATTACTCACTAGGCTATAACTCACCCCCTGTCCTATATATATGTAGGTGAGCAAATAGAGCGTCAGGTTTAAAGCAACCTTGAGAGTCCACCCTTTTGTCAAGCTGCTTTGGAATGCCTCCGTGATGAGGCGATCTTGGACTCATATGGAGCCAAGCTGTGTCAACCTTGCTGTTCTAAGTTATTTTGTTTAGTTTTGTTTTGTTTTTGGAACTTGTTATGTATGGACATTTTGTATAAGTGTTTAAGAAGTTATGATGTAACTATGTGTTCATATCTATGAAAAAGGTTAAAGTTTTAATTACTTATAAATTTGCATATATGCACTACTCGATGGACATAATTCTATTTTACTATTGCTTCCGCAGTGCCCCATTTATTATTGTTAATTATCTATTTTGTCTTTGAGGCTGGGTAATTTGGGATTATTGGCTGGTTGCGGTCTAAACCTCTAGGGCAGTTCGAGTCATGATAGTTTAGTATCAGAGCACGAATTATAGCTCACTCACTTGTCCATTGAGCAATAATGTGTCTAGAAAATACTTAAGGACTGCATTCATATGGATTTGAATATTAGAATAAGGTAATTTTTGAAAATGTGTGTTTGTATATATGTGCGTACAATGTACTTGTTATAATATAAGTTTCATCTAGATAATGGTAAGAACAAGAGGGGATGAATTAGAGGAGTCTACCTTTAACCGACTTGACCGGATGGAAAGAATGATGCACAACAAGGCTCAAAGCCTAAGACAATAACAACAATGGCAGCAACAGCAACAACCACCCCTATCTCCAATACCTGTACCACAGGTACAGGATCACCAAACAAATGACTGAACCATTATCCTCACCAAAGAATTCAAAAAGATGAAGTCGCCCTTGCTTATGGGGAGTTAATCCATTAAAGGCTGAGGCCTGGGTGTTGGGGATTGAAAAAATATTTGAAGTGCTTTCGTGCACAGAGACACAAAAAGTTCTGTTGGCTGCCTTTACTTTAGAAGATGTAGTGAGGATGTTAGTACGAGATACTAAAAGGGGAATTAGTTGGGCTTAGTTCTTAGAAATTTTTTACCAGAAATATTTCCTGCAGTGAGTTTGGGATAGGAAAGTAATGGAGTTTCAGTAGTTAAAGCAAGAGAACAAGATAGTGGCTGAATATGAAGCCTAATTTATAGAGTTGGCATGATTCACACTGCATATGGTTGATACAAACTACAAAAAGGCCAGAAAATTTGAAGGAGGACTTCGCGACTCCATTCTCGAAAGAATTAATGTGTTGAAACTACCTAAATATGTTTTATGTTTTGGACCGAGCCCTTATGTCTAAGGCAAACATGGCCGCTTGTAATCAAAATTTTGAATGGAAGGGTAAAAGACAAAATTTGAATGTGAACAAAGGGGCAACCTCAGCAACGGCTAAGAAAGCAAAGTTGGGAAATTAAAGTAGTTCAAGTTAGAGTGGTAATTCAGTACCTGTCTGTCCAGATTATGGGAAAAAGCATCGAGGTGTATGTTATCAGACTATGGAGGCTTGTTTTCTATGTGGGAAGACGGGACGCATATGTCACGACCCCAACCCGCCCCTAGTAGGATGGTGCCGTGATGGCCAGTAATCCGTGATTACCGAAGTCCAACTTACCCAAAATCCACACACAATAGAGTACACATAGGGGGCTTACAAAAATGCGGAAGCAATAAATCGAATTACAAGTGGTCCATGAGAGCTGTGCGTAAATCAAATGAAAAGACATATTCAATATAGTCTTACAACCAGTCCAAGTTATCAAAATACAAGTCAAATCTTGATCAAAAGGCTTCTAAGCCGACAAGTACAAAATACAATGAATATGAGCCAAGAAGCATGATTTTCAAGATCTCACGAGATAAATACAAAATGCCGACGTAAACACAAAATGCCGAGTAGAAACAAAGATTGCCGCACAAGAATACAAAACAAGGCCGACGAAATCAAGAATCCAAAATAAGCTTGCAAACACATCTAGGCGTCACCGCCGTCCTGCTCATCACCTACATATATATATATAGAGGGTGAGTATGGAAACTCAGTGAATGATGCTAATAATAAAGGTTTGCATGAATATAGCCGGAGTCTGTTCAAAACAAAACATATCAAAACCATCAAAACATTGGCCGAGGTTCTATCAAGCAAAGCACATCCAAACTGTACCGAATCAAGGGATGAACCGTATTCATCTGTTAAGGCTTACAAATTTCAGGGGATGCTCACTGACATCGGCAAAACATAATCAAAAGTTGTCCAACAAACAATACGTAGTAACCCATTGGTGGCAAAACAAGATTGTACGATCCGTAATCGCTTTTATACAAGATGGTGCCGCGAAGTTTAGAGTCCTCCACCAAGGGACTTGTGATACTTAGGCCCATAGCCCTTTTTAACACAATAACTTTTCCAAGGAAGGACCGTATCCTTCATATACAAGAGATCGTGGTCACTTAGGCTCAGAGTCTTTTTGACAATGATGTCGCGAAGTTTATAGTCCTCCAGTACAAGGGACTTGTGTTCAAGAAAGGACCGTATCCTTTTTATGCATAATGCTGCGAAAGTTTAGAGTCCTCCAGCCAGGGGACTTCTCCAGAAAACATCAAGACAAGGCTCACATTAATACATCGGATTAGGCTAATCATCCATGCTTAACAAATACTTTTATCAAAACAAGGCAAGACAAGATTTATCAAAACGGTTTAACATAGCTTTATTAAAAGCACCACTCACCTGGCTCTTCAGGTGTAGGCTCAAAGCAAGATCAAAGTCCTGACAATCACATAGCAAATCACACTCTCAAAACGAGCTTTATTTACACATAATGATCTCGGTGCTACCACCGAATCCAAATCAATAACGAAACAAAACATGCTAAGTCAAGCTGGGTACTGCCCAGGTCATGCCGAGGTCCCGCACCTCCTAGCCGAGGTGTGGTCCTGCTGGCCTCATACAAACGAAGTCGGGAAACCTGAGTTTCTCTCAAGAATGCAAGGAACAAGAACATCAAGAACATGCATGTTAGAACCATAACTCGTTTATTCAAAATCTGGGGTTTCATGCTAAGAGTTCAAAAACGTGGACTTAGGCACCCAACCAAGAAGAACATGCAAGAACAACACAATAACATGGCTCTAGCCATAAACTTCTAGATCAAAGTGCACTTTCATCAAGAACACATGAATACTAACTTTCTCTTTCAAAACCAACTCCAAATACATGCATGGCATGCAAAACAATTCAATCACGCAATGCAACCAGTGATCAATAAGAGCAAACGAGGGAGAGCAAGAATCTAACCTCAAAACTCAAATCCAACGGTTCGATCTTCCACGATCAAACTCGGAACTCAACTTCTCTCTAAAACTCTTACTCCTTGTTCTAGAGCTTCTCTCTCTAAAGGAACAAAGATTGAGACCAAATGATACCAAACGATACAAAATGATGTGTTATAGGCACTGTTTACCGACTTAGCCTCCAAATCGGACACGTGGCATCACCGTTGGTTCGGGCCAAAAGGTGATCGATTGACAAGACGAGTCTCTCGACAAAGCGATACAACAAGCTAGATGGCAAAACACATCGAAGCAAGGACATCGGCTAAAGTCAAAGCTTCGCAAGGATAACAAGGACATCGGCTAGGAGGCTCAAGACTTGACTAAGTGGTGCCACACCTTGCCTGGTGTGCCACACCGGTCTAGGCCACACCTACCCAAGGACGTAAATCACAAAGCACAAAACATCTCGCCTCTCTAAGCACATCGCCCAAAGAGTGACATCTCGCAAACATGCCGAGGTGAAGATAGAGGTCAACCAAGGTTCCAAAACAATTCCAAGTACAAAGGTTTAAAGGCGAGCTAAGCTAAGTTGACCTCGGCTATACATCAAGCAAGGTACAAGATCAAGCAAGCAAGCAAGATTTAATAAGCAAGAGTAACAAAATAACAAGATTTAAATCATGGCAAGGCAAGATCATACAAAGATGTACGCAAGCATGGCTAAATCAAGATGAGGGTTGTTACATCCTTCCCTTAAAGAAGTTTGGTCCCCAAACTTAAGTTACCTTGTTCCAAGAATAATTACGATGTCAATTCTCATTTCTTCTTCCATTTCCCATGTAGCCCTTGCCGTAATACTCCTTCCATTCTACCTTTACCATTGGTATGGACTTGTTTCTCAATTGCCTAACTTGTCTATCAACAATAGACGCCGCTTCTCTTCATAGCCCAAATTCTCATTCACCTCGATTCCGCAATATTCAATTACATGCAAGTGATCCCTAATATACTTCCTTAACATCGAAACATGAAACACGTTATGGACTTGGCTCAATTTCGTGGCAAAGCAAGTCTCAGAGGCAACGGGTTAACCTTGTCAAGAACTTCAAATGGACCAATATAACGGGTGCTAACTTACCTTTCTTCCCAACCGTAACCCCTTTCATCGGTGAAACCTTTAGGAATACGTGATCTCCAACTTCGAATTCTAGCTCATATCTTTTCTGGTCGGCATAACTCTTTTGCCGGCTCTGGGCAGTTTTAATCCTCTGCTGAATAAGCTTAATCTTCTCGGTTGTTACTTGAATGAGTTCAGGACCAAGCAGAGCCTTGTCTCCAACTTCGGTCCAACATATCGGCGATCTACATTTTCTTCCATACAGAGCCTCATACGGTGCCATACTAATACTCGCTTGATAACTGTTGTTGTAGGCGAATTCCACTAATGGCAAATGCATTCCCCAACTTCCTTGGAAGTCCAATACACAAAGTCTAAGCATATCTTCAAGTGTTTGAATTGTTCTCTCTGATTGTCCATCCGTCTGGGGATGAAAAGTCAGACTAAATCTCACTCAAAGCCCTCTCAGAGACTCGCCAAAATGAAATAAACTTAGGATCTTCGTCGACACGATCGACATCGCACTCCATGAAGTCCGACAATCTGCTTCACATATACCAAGGCAAGTTGATCGTACCAAGGTAGTCTTAACAGCAAAAAGTGTGTCGACTTAGTTAGTCTATCAACAACAACCCAAATCGAATCCATACCTTCTCGGTCTTCGCAACCCAACTACAAAATCCATGGAGATGTGTTCCCATTTCCACTCGTGGATCGGCAGAGGTTGTAGGAGTCCTCCGTGGTCTTTGATGTTCGCTTACTTGGCCGACAATGCAAACACCGAGACACGAATTCGGCTATTTCTCTTTTCATGTTCGCCACCAAAATGTCTGTTTAATGCCTTGGTACATCTTAGTGTTCCCTGGATGAACAAAGAAACTTGGAATTATGAGCTTCCAAAGAAAATTTTCCTTTTAACTCTGGAACATCTACCACACACAATCTCCTTCAAACTTGAGTACTTGATTCTCAAAAGTGTACCTGACCTCGACTTCAGAATAATCTCATCGGCTACCTTTCCGAAGAATTCATCATCCATTTGTCTTGCCTTTTACTTCTTCAACGATGGTTGGTTCTCCGAAATCAAGGTTAGACATGCCAAATTTCCAACTGACTTTCTGCTCAGAGCGTCGGCCACACTGTTAGCTTTTCCTGGGTGATATTGAATGTGCATATCATAGTCCTTCAACAACTCAAGCCATCTTCTTTGTCTCAAGTTCAATTCCTTCTGAGTGAATAGGTACTTCAAGCTCTGATGATCTGAAAAAACCTGGCAAGAAGCTCCATACAAGTAATGACGCCAAATCTTTAAAGCGAATACTACTACCGCTAGTTCCAAATCATGGGTAGGATAGTTCTTCTCATGTGGCTTCAATTGACGAGATGCATATGCTATGTCTTTACCCCCTTGCATTAATACACAACCCAAACCCTTATGCGACGCATCACTATAAACATGAAATTCTTCATTACCTGATGGCAGTACCAAGATCGGTGTCAGAATCAACCTCGCCTTCGCCTCGAAAAGTCGACTCTCGGTCTTCATCCATTCATACGGTGCTCCTTTCTTAGTCAATTGTGTCAATGGAATTGCAATCTGGAGAAATCTTTACGAATTTGTCAGAGTAACCGCCAACCCAAGAAAACTCGAACCTCGGACACATTGGTCGGCCTCGCCAACTCACTACGGCTTCAACTTTGCTAGGATCAATCGAGATACCCTCTTCATTTATCACATGACCCAAATGAAATATTAGAAAGCCAAAATTCACACTTGTTAAACTTGGCATATAGTTTCCGCCTCTCAAAGTCCAAAGCAAGTCTCAAATGGTTTTCATGTTCAACTTCACTCTTGGAATAGATTAATATATCATCGATGAAAACGACCACAAACTCATCTAGGTGGGGCTTGAAGACTCTGCTCATTAAATCCATGAATGCAAATAGGGCATTGGTCACCCAAACGGCATCACTAGAAATTGTGAGTGGCCATATCTAGTCCTAAAGCGCCTTCTCAACATCCTCGCTTTTAACCTTAAGTCGATGGTAGCCACCTAAGGTCAATCTTAGAGAAGACTCGTGCTCTTTGTAGTCGATCGAGCAAATCATCAATCCTAGGTAATGGATACTTATTCTTAATGGTGACCTTATTGAGTTCCCTATAATCGATACAAAGGCGAGTGAACCATCCTTCTTCTTAACAAATAACACGGTGCTCCCATGGTGAAGTGCTCGCCTAATAAATCCTTTGTCCAACAATTCTGCAAATCGTAGTTTCAATTCTCTAAGTTC
This sequence comes from Camellia lanceoleosa, assembly GCA_025200525.1. Classification (NCBI taxonomy): domain Eukaryota; kingdom Viridiplantae; phylum Streptophyta; class Magnoliopsida; order Ericales; family Theaceae; genus Camellia; species Camellia lanceoleosa. Next base: position 101,764,299 of record CM045769.1, on the reverse strand, counting down.
GGCTGGGGCCATTCTATATGGTGTTTTGGAGATCGGCTGTGTTCCCGATATGACATCAACAGTAAACTCTATTTCTCTATCAACTAATTGGCCAGGCAAGTCATTTGGAAAAACGTCGGCGAATTCATTAACAATTGGAATGTCGGTTAAGATGGCATTTCCATTCTGATTACTCAGTATACTACACAGATAACCCTTACACCCTTTTTGGATCAACTTACAGGCCTTCATGGATGATATTAAGTAAGGTGGGGGCACTACCCCTTTCCCCTGAAAAATAACCTCGGCTAGATTCGGGGGTTTCAATGTGACACTCTTCGAAACACAATTTATAGATGCGTAATTTGCTACTAACCAATCCATTCCCAGTATAATATCAAAATGAGCTATATCCAATGGCATTAAGTCAACTAACAATTCAACATTCTCAATCATGACAACACACGCCCTATAAATGGATGCAACAATCATAGGCCTCCCAGATGGAGTAGACACAGATAATACATGTTCAAGGGGTTCTAGTTTTCTATTAATCTTCTCGGCAAACTTAGTAGATACAAACGAATGCGTAGAACCTGAATCAATCAACACATAAGCATCTTGAGAGCAAATAGAGAGTGTACCTGACACCACTGCCTCTGTTCGAGTGTCTCTGTGTACCAAAGTGCAAACACTCTGCCCTGTCTCATCTGTCCTTTTCCTCCATTACCCTTCTGGACGGTACCTGAGGTGTTCTCACCTTTCTTGCTGGTTTCGGCCTTTGTCTTAGGATAATCTCTCACAAAGTGACCCATTTCTCCACATTCATAGCACGCTCCCGACGTTCGACGACAAACCCCGAAATGTTGCTTCCCACAATCTAAACACATCGGCTTAGTATTACCCTCCTGCCTTGGATATCCAGTACTGCCCTTATTCATCCTCTTCTTGGCGCTCAACTGTGCTCGATGACTATCATGGTTCTGTCTCTTTCGCTGATTCTCTCCTGAGTTCTGGTATCTCGTTCAAGTTACTACCAAAACAATTTTGTCCAAAGACTTCGGATAGGTCGGCATATTGAGTAGGCTAACCCGGTCTTGAATCGGTCCGCTGGCCCACTTTCGAACTTTCTAGCCTTCATGTATTCATCGTTGATCATGTGAGGTACAAACCTTACCAATTCAAGAAAACACGATCATATTCCGCCATCGTCGTCGCCTTTGTGTCAAAATCGAATTCGTAGCCTTATGATTCAACACCGAGGGAAAATGCTTGTTGTAAAACAGTTCCAAAAACCTTGCCCAAGTTAAACCAGGATTAGTTTCTCTGATCATCATCCACCATCTCCGAGCATCGTCGTCCAAGGTAAATGCAGCTAAAGTCACTTTCTGAACATCGGTGCTGGGGAAAATCTCAAACAGCTTTCTCCATTTCTAATACCCACGCCGCCTTCATTGGCTCAATACCTCCAGAGAACCTGTGGTTTCATCTTCTTGAACTCCCTGATCAAAGCTATCGTGCCATCTCCATATAAGGCTGGTTGTGGAGGAACCTGTGGCACTGGAGGAGGTGGAACTACATTTCGCCGCTCGTTCGCTTCTACCGATCGAAGTGGCACTAGCGCATCGCCGCCGGGTTTGCCTCAACTCGCGCCAAACCTTCCACTAATCTTTCCAATGGTTTAATCTGCCTTCGGTTGACCCCGCAACCGGTGGCCTACCTCTCCTCATGATGCTATGAGTATACAAAGTGTGATTCTTTAAGCAAATAACAAATAACCATGCAGGCAAGTGACAAATAAGTGAGTCAAGACAATGCACACCTTGTTCAAATAGCAAGCAATATGATGCGACCCTAGCATCTTTCTAAGGGAAGTCCTATGCTCTTTAGGACTCAAGTGTGTGAACATCGTATAATAAGGAACTTGTGCTCTGATACCATTCTGTCACGACCCCAACCCGCCCCTAGTAGGATGGTGCCGTGATGGCCAGTAATCCGTGATTACCGAAGGCCAACTTACCCAAAATCCACACACAATAGAGTACACATAGGGGGCTTACAAAAATGCGGAAGCAATAAATCGAATTACAAGTGGTCCATGAGAGCTGTGCGTAAATCAAATGAAAAGACATATTCAATATAGTCTTACAACCAGTCCAAGTTATCAAAATACAAGTCAAATCTTGATCAAAAGGCTTCTAAGCCGACAAGTACAAAATACAATGAATATGAGCCAAGAAGCATGATTTTCAAGATCTGCCGAGATAAATACAAAATGCCGACGTAAACACAAAATGCCGGAGTAGAAACAGCATTGCCGACAAGAATACAAAACAAGGCCGACGAAATCAAGAATCCAAAATAAGCTTGCAAACACATCTAGGCGTCACCGCCGTCCTGCTCATCACCTACATATATATATATAGAGGGTGAGTATGGAAACTCAGTGAATGATGCTAATAATAAAGGTTTGCATGAATATAGCCGGAGTCTGTTCAAAACAAAACATATCAAAACCATCAAAACATTGGCCGAGGTTCTATCAAGCAAAGCACATCCAAACTGTACCGAATCAAGGGATGAACCGTATTCATCTGTTAAGGCTTACAAATTTCGTGGATGCTCACCGACATCGCAAAACATAATCAAAAGTCTGTCGAACAAACAATACGTGTAGTAACCCATTGGTGGCAAAACAAGATTGTACGATCCGTAATCGTTTTATACAAGATGGTGCTGCGAAAGTTTAGAGTCCTCCAGCCCAAGGGACTTGTGATACTTAGGCCCATAGCCCCTTTTTAACACAATAACTTTTCCAAGGAAGGACCGTATCCTTCATATACAAGAGACTGTGTCACTTAGGCCCGTAGCCCTTTTTGACAATGATGCTGCGAAAGTTTAGAGTCCTCCAGCTAAGGGACTTGTGTTCAAGAAAGGACCGTATCCTTTTTATGCATAGTGCTGCAAAAGTTTAGAGTCCTCCAACCAGGGGACTTCTCAAGAAAACATCAAGACAAGGCTCACATTAATACATCGGATTAGGCTAATCATTCATGCTTAACAAATACTTTTATCAAAACAAGGCAAGACAAGATTTATCAAAACGGTTTAACATAACTTTATTAAAAGCACCACTCACCTGGCTCTTCAGGTGTAGGCTCAAAGCAAGATCAAAGTCCTGACAATCACATAGCAAATCACACTCTCAAAACGAGCTTTATTTACACATAATGATCTCGGTGCTACCACCGAATCCAAATCAATAACGAAACAAAACATGCTAAGTCAAGCTGGGTACTGCCCAGGTCATGCCGAGGTCCCGCACCTCCTAGCCGAGGTGTGGTCCTGCTGGCCTCATACAAACGAAGTCGGGAAACCTGAGTTTCCCTCTGAAGAATGCAAGGAACAAGAACATCAAGAACATGCATGTTAGAACCATAACTCGTTTATTCAAAATCTGGGGTTTCATGCTAAGAGTTCAAAAACGTGGACTTAGGCACCCAACCAAGAAGAACATGCAAGAACAACACAATAACATGGCTCTAGCCATAAACTTCTAGATCAAAGTGCACTTTCATCAAGAACACATGAATACTAACTTTCTCTTTCAAAACCAACTCCAAATCCATGCATGGCATGCAAAACGAATTCAATCACGCAATGCAACCAGGTGATCAATAAGAGCAAACGAGGGAGAGCAAGAATCTAACCTCAAAACTCAAATCCAACGGTTCGATCTTCCACGATCAAACTCGGAACTCAACTTCTCTCTAAAACTCTTACTCCTTGTTCTAGAGCTTCTCTCTCTAAAGGAACAAAGATTGAGACCAAATGATACCAAAAGATACAAAATGATGTGTTATAGGCCTGTCGGTCACGACTTAGCCTCCAAATGGACACGTGGCACCACCGGGTTGGTTCAGTTCAAAAAGGTGACTGATTGACAAGACGAGTCTCTGACAAAGCGTATACAACAAGCTAGATGGCAAAACACATCGGCAAGCAAGGACATCGGCTAAAGTCAAAGCTTCTGCAAGGATAACAAGGACATCGGCAGGAGGTCGGCACTTGACTAAGTGGTGCCACACCTTGGCCTGGTGTGCCACACCCTGTCTAGGCCACACCTACCCAAGGACAGAAATCACAAAGCACAAAACATCTCGGCCTCGGCTCTAAGCACGTCGGCCCAAAGAGTGACATCTCGGCAAACATGCCGAGGTGAAGATAGAGGTCAACCAAGGTTCCAAAACAATTCCAAGTACAAAGGTTTAAAGGCGAGCTAAGCTAAGCTGACCTCGGCTATACATCAAGCAAGGTACAAGATCAAGCAAGCAAGCAGTACTTAATAAGCAAGACAGAACAAAATAACAAGATTTAAATCATGGCAAGGCAAGATCATACAAAGATGTACGCAAGCATGGCTAAATCAAGATGAGGGTTGTTACAGCATAGCTAGAGAATGTCCACAACCATAGCAACGTGATAACTAGGGTGCTACAAGCTCAACTAGGTTGGTACTGAATGTAAGGGCCAATGCAACACTGACTACAACAAGAGATAATCAAAGATAAGGAAGGGTTTTTGCGCTTGTTTTGGGGGACACCCAAAATGCAGAAATAGTAGTTTTAGGTACATTCTCTATTTGCGGGCAGTATGTGTATGTTTTAATTGATTCGGGATCTACACATTCGTTTGTTTCTATGCAATTTGCTCCTAGATTGAATAGACCTTTGGAAGCCTTGAGATATATATTATGTGTATCATCACCGTCAAGAGTATCTATGTTGTGTTCATCTATTTACGCTATATGTTAAATTTTACTTGAGAATGCTATATTGTATATTGATTTATTGCCCGTAGTCATGACTCACTTTGACATTATTTTGGGTATGGACTAGCTATCTAAATGTTATGCGATTATAGATTGTGCTTCTAAGCATGTAATATTCTGATCTCTGAGACAAAAACGAGTTTTATTTCGAGGGGAGAGGTGCAGTTCCCACACCATACTTAATTTCTGTAATGAAAGCTCATAAGTCGATTAACATATGGTGTCAAGGGTATTTGTGTAGTATATTGAATGTTCAGACTACAAATGTTGTCTTAGATGATATATCGGTTGTAAAAGATTTTTCTGATGTGTTTCCGGAAGAGTTGCTTGGGCAATTGGTTGATAGAGAAGTTGAATTGTAATTAATGTGATACTGGGTACTCAACCCATATCTAAAACTCCATATCATATGCCAACTTCTGAAATGAAAGAACTGAAAGTTCAATTACAAGAGTTACTTGATAAGGGGTTCATCTGGCCGAGCACATCACCATGGAGTACATCTATGTTGTTTGTGAAGAAGAAGGATGGAACACTCCACTTGTGTATTGACTACAAGGAAATTAATAAGGTAACCATTAAAAATAAATATTCTTTTGCCTCAGATTGATGATTTGTTTGATCAGTTACAGGGGGCTCAGGTACTTTCAAGGATTGATTTGAGATCAGGATACCACCAGTTTAAGGTTAAGGCTAAGGACATAGAGAAAGCTGCTTTTTGGACCACGTATGGATATTATGAATTTCTCGTAATGCCTTTTGGAGTTACTAATGCACCTGCAGCCTTCATGGATTTAATGAATTGAATCTTCAAACCATTTTTGGATGAATTTGTTGTTGTTTTTATTCATGACATTTTGATTTATTCAAAAAGTGAGGAAGAACATAAACGGCACCTTAGAATAATCCTTCAAACATTCAGAGAGAAACAACTATTTGGGAAATTTAAGAAATGTGAATTTTGGTTGAATGAGGTTACATTTTTGGGGCATGATATCTGTTGATCTATAGAAAATTGAAGCAATTGTTAATTGGCCTATTCCGACTAATGTAACAAAAATTCGTAGCTTTATGGGTTTGGCAGGTTACTACCGGAGATTTGTCTGACTTTTTTAAGATTGTTGTACCATTGACACAATTGACCTAAAAATGAGAACCATTCGTGTGGACTGATTAGAGGGAATCTGCATTCCAAGAATTGAAGACAAGATTGACTACAGCTCCAACCCTTACCTTACTGTCAGGTACTGAAGGGTTTGTAATTTTTAGTGATGCATCTCATAGAGGTTTGGGTTGTGTTTTAATGCAAAATGACAAAGTGATTGCTTACGCATCTCGACAGCTAATGAAAAGAATTACCCGACACATGATTTGGAGTTTGTTGCCGTTGTATTCGCATTGAAAATTTGGCACCACGACTTAGATGTGGCTAAGTGTGAAGTGTATATAGACCACAGAAGCTTGAAGTATTTATTTACCTAGAAAGAACTAAATATGCAATAGAGACAATGTCTCAAATTGATCAATGATTATGACCTGTAGATTCATTATCATACGGGTAAAACTAATACAATAGCTGATGCCTTGAGCAGAAAGAATAAGGGAACCTTGGCATGTTTGCTTACTGACAGAAAGGAGCTTCTATAAGATCTAGACAGACTTGAGATAGAAGTTGTGTATAATGGGCAAGACAATAATTTGGCCGTAATGTCCGAACAACCGACTATTATTAAAGAGATCAAACAGAAACAGAAAGAATATCAGTTTCTTCAGAAGGTGTATGACGAGTTTGAAACCAAGCCCAGGCCGAGATTCACCATTGAAGAAGAAGTATTGAGATTCCAAGGGAGACTTTGTGTTCCTAATGATAAAGAATTGAAAAAGAAGACTTTTAGAAGAGGCTCACAAGTTAATGTTTACTATGCATCCGGAGAATACCAAAATGTACCAAGACTTGAAACAAGTATATTGGTCGCCAAACATGAAGAGGGAAATTGCTGACTATAATTCCAAATACCTTTAATGCCAACAAATAAAAGTTGAGTACCAAAAACCGGCAAGTTTACTTCAATCTCTTCCTATTCCAGAATAGAAGTGAGAGCATATAACCATGGATTTCGTTGTCAGCCTACCTCAGACATCAAGAGGTATGGATGCTATTTGGGTTATTGTTGATAGATTGACGAAATCTGCTCACTTTCTTGCTGTGAAAATTTCGTTTAATGCTTATAGACTTGCCACTATCTATATTCATGAGATCATTCGATTACATGGATTTCCAATGTCTATAGTTTCATATAAGGATCCTAAATTTGTTTCCAGATTTTGGCAAAGTTTGCAACAAGCAATGGGCACAAAGTTAAGATTTAGCACTGCCTTTTACCCATAAACACATAGGCAAACCGAGAGAACTATCAAAACATTGGAAGATATGCTTCATATGTGTGTCTTAGAGTTTCAAGGTAGCTGGGAAACGTACTTACCATTGGCTGAGTTTGCTTATAACAATAGTTTTCACTCGAGTATCGGCATGGCACGATATGAGGCATTGTACAAAAGAAAGTGTAGGCCTCTAGTTTGCTGGACCGAGGTTGGTGATAGGGCTTTGTATGGGTCTAAACTTGTGCAAGAAACAACCGAGAAGATAAAAATCATTCAACAGAGGCTTAAGACTGCCAAGAGCCGACAGAAAAGTTATGCTGATCAGAGAATGAGGGATTTGAAATATGAAGTGGGAGATCATGTGTTTATCAGAGTAATGCCAATGAAAGGGCAAATAAGGTTTGGCAGAAAAGGGAAGTTAGCTCCACATTACATTAGGCCATTTCAAATTCTAGAAAGACTTGGCCTTGTTGCTTATCGTATTGCTTCATCACCGGGAATGGAACAGATGCACAATTTATTTCACTTATCAATGCTCTGTGGATATCTTAGAGATCCATTCCATGTCACAGATTGCCACCGAATAGCGCTTGATGATGACATGATCTACGAAGAAAAGTCAATTCAAATTGTTGATCGACAAGTCAAGCAGTTGAGGAACAAATCAATTTCTATGGTAAAAGTTGAATGGAAAGAACTTATGAAAAGGAAGCTACATGGGAAAAAGAGAATGACATGAGACAACACTACCTAGAGTTGTTTCCAAATGGAGGTAACTCAAGTTTGGAAGACCAAACTTTCTAAGGGGAGAAAACTGTGACTACCCCGACATGCGTATTATTTTTATATGTTATTTCATTGAGCATAATTATATGATTATGTGCTTAATTGATGCTTATTTGTTTGTTTGTGAATTATTTGTTAGAATACCGACTTAGAATTTGAAATTGAAAGCCGAAACAAATTCAAAAACCTAAATTGACTAGTTCAATAGGCTAATTGAAATATTTAGATCCATATGATAAGTTTAATTAAAATTTGTTTCGGATCAAAATAATTAGAATTAAGCCTAATCCCACTTAATTAGTTAAACATTATGAGTGAGAGTGAGAACAACAACATAGAGAGAGAAGTAGAGGGATTTCTAGAGAATTGAAAGGAGATTGAAGGGTTAAGCTAGATTAAGGTCAAATTCAAGCTCTAGGTATCGAATTCACCTATAATTCTTGTAAATAATCCACGTAGCAAACTGAATTCACTTATTATAGAACCATTTTGCATGAATTTGAAAGAAAAGAGTAAGAATCACCAGTGAGTTTGAGTAAATTGAGTACATGCATGCATAATTCTCCATCTTGGAACTTAGTTTTCTACAAACTCATACATGCATGGGACTTACACTTGTTATTTCTTACGGTTCTTTATGATTTCACTCTTAACATCTCATATGAACATGTTTTGTAAAGAAAAAAAAGTTGAATTTAACATATGCATGGCAAGAATATTGAATTTGGAGCTTTGTTTTGAGAATTGAAAGAGTATTTGAGATCATGGTTGCATAATTTTCAAGATTCCATGTTTCATAAAGAGTTTCTATGCATTTGAGCCAAGCCATGCAAGTTAGGAACATGAGACTTGCCTTTTTGAACTTCAAATTTAATTCTAGAAAACCCAAAATTCTCTTAGTGTGCTCAAGCGAACTTTGCATGCATCTAGTATTTTTACAGTCATTTGGTAGTTGGCTCGAGCGACCACGTGTGCACTCGAGTGAACTCAACTTTTTTCAGCACTTGGCTCAAGCGACCATTGAGTGCACGTTTCATGCATCCAGTACTTTTGCAGTCAGGTCACATCGCTTGAGCGACAAAATGTGTGCTCGAGTGAAGACCCTGTTTTCAACAAATTTTGACTAACACTTTTAAGTGCACAATTTCATCCTCATACTCTTATATGTATTCTTAAGCATCATTTGGACATCTTTAGTTATGGAATAAGCTAGAAACACACGTAAGAGAATCAAATTACAATACATTTTTTGTTATGATGGTGTGTTTCAATGTGTACCTTTGTTATGTGATTTGTGTAGGTGGTCAACTAAGGTCCAACATCTGTACTAGCCCACTATGAGTGGTATCTTTGTAAAGATATGTTGTGAAAGTATATTTTGATTTAATGCAAGAGTATTATTTTGAAATGTTATTTTGATAAGAATGAATGATTGTCTCTTTTGAAATGTAATTGTCGTATCTTTAGTGTAGCCCATGCTTAGGGGTAACAATACCATAGCCCTTTATTATAAGGCCTTTGCCCGGGAGAAACAATACCGTGGCCCTTTGTTATAATGTCCTCGCCCGGGAGAAACAATACTGTGGCCCTTTGTTGTATATTCACAGAGATCCCTAATGTTGACCCAAGTGGTCCCTTTGCTTGACCTATATAGTCCCTTTGTTAGACCCATGTGGTCCCTTTGATATGCCTTCGGGGCCTTTGCTTTGCTCTGTTGGATGTACCCCATATGAAAATGATTTATGATTTGCAAACATTGATATGACAAGTATTTAGTTATGCTTTACTTCGGAACTCATATGAAATGATTTTGTATTACAATAGACATAATTCATTAAACCTCTTTATACTGGTATTACTCATTGGGCTATAGCTCACCCCCTTCCCCTATATATGTAGGTGAGCACATGGAGTATCAAGTTTAAAACAACCTTGGGAGTCCACTCTTCTGTCAAGCCGCTTTGGAGTGCCTCCATGATAGGGTGATCTTGGACTCATGTGTGGCCAAGCTATGTCAACCCTGCTGTTTTAAGTTAATTTGTTTAGTTTTATTTTGTTTTCGGAACTTGTTATGTATGGATATTTTTTATAATTGTTTAAGTTGTTATGACGTAACTATGTATTCATATCTATGAAGAATGTTGAAGTTTTAATTATATGAATTTGCATATATGCAGCGCTCAATGGACACAATTCTATTTTACTATTGTTTTCGCAGTGCCTCGTTTACTATTATTAATTATTAGTTTTTTCTTTCAGGTCGAGTAATCTGGGATTACTAGCCGGTCATGGCATAAACCTCTATGGGCGAGTTCGGCTCGTAACAAAATCACATATATACAAGTTCCTTGTGTCTTTGGTTGCTTTATCCTTAAGCCAAAATGTGCAAACAATTAGTACAAATTACAATGTTTTTCATAGGATCAATGAAGGTTCGAAGCACCAAATTAATATTGATTTTTTTTATTAGGCCCAGAGTTACTGTTTGCCATATCATGGAGATGACATTTTATACGCTCCAAATTGGTTTTAAGATAGATATGTCAACAACCATTTTCTTTGCTTTGCTAAATGTCAAAGTATGTGCTTCAAAGGTCATTAGTTTGCAACGTTAAAAGCTTCAAAGATTTCCTTTCTACATCGACATCAATTTTCTAAGTATATAGGCAATTGATTGTTTAAAATTGCCTAATTTTGGTTCCTTTCTTTGAGATCTTTTGAAATTTCAAACACTCATCTTGAATTCGAAGTAAATACTATATACTATAATACCCCTTCGAAGCACTTTGGTGGTGTTCCTATGGTATTTGAAATGCCTTTATTGTACTATTTCTAAATTCAAAGCACTTTATTACACGTGTTTTTCCTTTGCTTGGTCGCTTCAAAGCACTTTGCTAGTCATATTGTGATATTCGAATCACTTCGCTACTCTCAATTAGTTTTATGTTTTGGTTCGGCCTAGGGGTGTAAATTCAGCCTAGCTCACCCAGGCCCGAGCTTGGACCGGCTCACTGTCGGGTCTCACAAGCTCTCACCAATTTTTGAGATGGTCCAAGCCGGCTCATGTGAAAAAAAATCTCGGCCTAGGCCCAAGCCCACTCAAAATGTAGGCTACGGGCTAGGCTACAGGCCTAGGCTTGAGCTTGAGTCAGGCCTAGGCTTTAACCATTTTTTATTTTTTTATTTTTTTCCATCAAATTAGCTTGAAAATGATATTGGGCCTCGGGCGAGCCTTGAAGCGCCTTTAAGTGGGCCAATGGGTCAGGTCAAGCCAGGCTAGGCTTGGCGAGTTGAGCTCACAAGTCGGGCCAAGCCTCAAAACATGCGGCCTAGGCCCAAGCCCAGGGTCTTAGGCTCGAGCTCGAGCCCTGCCAGGCTTAGACGGGTAGGGTCACACCGAGTTGCAGGCATACTTCGGGTGGGTCAAATTTACATTCCTAGTTCGAGCCTTCAAAATTTAGATAAGCATCAATTTCAAAAGGCCACATGGGTTATTGTTGGTGCTATATTATTTTTTATTATTAATGTAAGTAAGACACATAGCATACTCATATGTACACTTGGAGGTTGATGGAAGTTATGGAAAAGAATATAATACATGTGGAAAAGATGATGGAAAAATGGAAGATCATGGAGCATAAATGGAGGAAATGAAGGATCATCATGGAGCATGAATTGGAGTAGTTGAGCGATTATGGGAAGGACACATGTTAATACAAGGATGAAGATGGACGAATAGGGTACTTACCCCCAACTAAATCCAAATTCTATGTCTTTGTTATTTCAATTATCTTAACATTTCAACATTGCACTTACTTTTTTATAGAAGTAGACTAAATTAACTCTTGTATTTTTAGAACTCAAGCTTCAAAGTTACCTTTATTAAAGGTAACATTTTGTAATTGCATTATTCAATTAATCAATTACATTTTTTTGTCCAGTTTCTCTTTTCAATTTTGCTTTGAATTCAAGTTACATTTTATTGGTTTCTTACTAAAACACAATGAGTAAAATCCTCTTTATTGAGACCAAGGGAACCTCATCACAATCGCCTGATAAGTGAATTGACTTATAAAATTTTGTAAGGACTTTTCAGATTTTTAATGACATGCGTAAATTACATTTCTATCTCTTGAAGTGTCAAAGTAGCCAACAAGTATATAAAAATAATAAGTATTTATTTATATATTTATATTTTCTTATTAAATTAATTTTTATTTAAAAATAAATAAATTTGAAAAACTGAAGAAAATAGTGCATCTTTTCATTTTTGATATGCACATGGAAAATGATGTTTCAATGCGTAAAAAAAAAAAAAAAAAAAAAAAAAAAAAAAAAAAAAAAAACAGCGACGAGTATAAGAGGAATATGCATTATAAAATTGTTTGATTGAAAACAAAATTTTAAGGTGTGGCATGGCGAAGTGAAGGTCAGTGATTTGAGCAGATAGAGTATTGATGACCCATTTAATTGTAATCTAATTTTGTTAATAAATTAACATTTTACAATCTTGAACCAAAAAAAAAAGAAAAAAAAGGGGGGAAGAAAATGTAAACTAACTAAAAGCACACTTTGTTTGTTTTAAATTATTTATTTTTGTGTTTTGTTGTTTGTAGTTAGCTTTTTATATTTTAGTGAAAAAAAATATTTTTATTTTTTAGATGTATCTAATTTAAATGTAGCTAAAAATAAAATATTTCTGAATTTTTTTTTGAAAAGAATTCAATAAATATAAAAAAAATGAAAATGTACTAAATTTTTGATTTTTTTTTTTGGTATTTATTGAATTATTATTATTATTATTATTTTTTTATAAAAAGTCACAAAATTGGTACTTTTCCAGTATATGTAGCTTATTTTAATGTAAATTTTTTTTAAAAAAAATTGGTTAAAACAGTAAAAAAAAATTCACTAACAACTAAAAAATACGAATTAAAAACTCAAAACAATTTTTTAAAAATTCAAAACAAAATTGAGGCTCCGTTTGGGAAGAAAAAAGCCAGGCTTTTTTGGCTAAAATAGCCACAAAAAACAAAATAGGCTATTTTAGCCACAAAAAATAAAACATCAAATCCAACCCATAATCATTACAATCCTCTCTCAGAAAAAAAGTCAAAAAAGTCAAAAAGCCAAAAAGTCCTTCCCAAACCAGGCTAAAATAGCCCAGGCTAAAATAGCCCAGACTAAAATTGTCACGCCCCAAACCCGCCCCTAAAAGTTTGGGCATGACCCATTCGAAAACAGACACTAAACCTGTTATATATATGTCATACGGGGCCTGAATGGAAGCCTTTAATAATATAAAATACATAAAACATCATCCATTGAGCTACTACTACCATGCCAGGACCGCACACATTGCACTAAATAAATATTATACAGATAGTTTACACACATAAGACTCGACTTAGCCTCATAAATAGGCACATAACAAAAATATAAATGAAGAAGAAATTATACAATCATCCCAAAAATATACATCCAATGCATAAGTCGAACTTCGGCGAACTTTACAAAATGAACGACCTCGTGTGGTGCTGGACGCCTCAAGGTTAACAAGAGAAATACAAGCCCTAAAGGTTGGGACTGAACTCCCGATTGGTTACCTACAGAAACAGACAGACAAAATATAGAATGAGCGAACTCAGTGAATAATAGTACATAAACAATATAATGTTTAACTTAAATAATCACACATAGAACTGCAGATATATCTGATTAATTACATTCCATAATTATTTCCAACATATCATGGGTCCTACTTCCGTAACAGAATAGCGTTAAACTCAGTCTATATAGGACTGTCACAAGCCTACAGATGCAGTACGACCAAAGGTCCAGATATAGCAGAACGGCCACCGGCCCATAAATAACAGAAGTAGTAAGGATAACGGAAATAACAGACAGAACAGTAATAACAGAAATAACAGACCGCATAAAGCGTAAGTAGCAGGACGCATATAGCGTGGTAACAGAAATAACAGATGTATGGACTCAAGAGGTGGCTCGTACGGATTCCAGAGGTGGCTCCCACCAAAGTGTAGCACTTCGTTCCGTACAGCACTTTGCTCCATACCAGAACATTACAGAATGACCTAACGGTCCAGAATATCAGAAATATAATCTTGTCAGAAACAGAGTCTTATGCATTTCCAGATTCCAAACCATTTTCATAATCATTTTCATAATCATTTCCATATTCAGATTTTGCATAAGATTGTCTGTGGTACGCCCATAGTCCATCAGAACAGGTAGGTCCGAAGACCACAGCAGGTAGGTCCGAGGACCACAGCAGGTAGGTCCGAAGACCACAACAGGTAGGTCCGAAGACCACAGCCACGATATTGTTACCCCCGGGCGAGGGCCATAGGCCACGGTATTGTTACCCCCGGGCGAGGGCCATCCGGACTAAGGGTGCCACAAATACTTTTTAGACAACTGAACATTCGTTCGTTTATTCCCAACATATCATAGCTTTTCATAAATCAATCATTTCGTTTCATAGTATACTGAAAATACATAACGTAAGTTTAATAGAACGTTGCTGATATTTATTAGCAAATGTTGAACATATGCCACGGATTGAACACTTTCAGAAATACGAAGGTACCATGGTTCTATACTTTAAATCAATAGATCTCGGGATACATAAGCATCATTGTTCTATTTACTCACCAATCTACGGACAATATAGTGTTAATAATGTTTCTTAATGGTAAATCAAACACAATACTATATAAACTATAGTACAATACCGATAACCATTAATCGTGGACGGGATACAGAATAGTTTCAGAGCCATCTCAATAGATGCCGAATCCTTCTATGTTCACACCAATTCTCAAATACAACCATGTTAGCATAATTGCCATGGAAAACAGAATATGCATAATCATAATAAGATTGATGTACATATGTAGTACTGTTACTCACAGAGTTACAATGGAGCGTTTGTCCCTCCCGAGTGCATTCTGCATACGTACATAACTTACAAATTAACTCCTTTTCCTTTTTAAATCATTATGAATTCTTCATTGAATCATTACATTCGTATGAATTATAATCATCTTAAAGTCATCAAAATAACATTCTAAAAATACCAGAGGATCGAACATTCAAAATCGAGCAATCAATAATTTTGCTCGGTGAAGGTTCCCGCCGAAGCGCCACTTTACGCCGAGCGATCGCACAAAAATACAAAACTATCGGGAGGTCGATTTTCCGCCGAAGGGTCCTTCCTCCGCCGAGCGGACCAAGCAAAATTTCAAAACTGATTTCCAATCTTTCTAAAGCTTTCCAATCTTTAACAATACAAACAAAGCTTCAAACTAGACAAACTTAATATCAAATTAAGGTGCTAAATCACCCAATAAACCAACCACAACCCTCCTCAAGCCTTCAATCATACAATCCATCAATTTCATATGTAAAATAACCATAACTTCCCAAAATCCTCCTTATTCAAACCCAAAATTCCCAAAATCTCATAATTCTTCTATACACTTCAAATATATAGAAATCACATAATTCAACAATAGAAATAACTCAAATCTGACTATGATTGTAAATATTGATGTGGATTCAACCCTTACCTCAATAATCAAACAAAAAGGTGAGCTAGAGATGGAGCCTTCACAATTCCAAGCTCTAATCGGATAAAACGTTGATCTTCCCTTAATCTCCTCCTGATGCCAAAACTCATGGTGCATCATGACCAAAGTAAAGGAATTCAAGAGTTTAGGGCTAGGGTTTCGGACTAGGGAGAAAAGGAAAGAAGAAGGGGAAAGAAAATATCAAAAAGTGATCCAAAATCACGATTTAAAAGCTGCTGTCCCGAAAACTCCGCTCGAGCTCACCTTTTCCCGCTCGAGCGGACCTACTCACAGCACAGATTCCAAAACTTCAAACAGGTGTAACTTTCCCATCCGGACTCCGTTTTAGGTCGTTCTTGTGTCCAAATCGAAGCCCCGGAAATAAGCTTTCCAATGGTTCTAACCTCATATTCAAATTCAAAATGTGGACAAAGAAAAGGGCAAAAGAGTGGCAGCTGTTCGTAAAATAACTATCCGAATCAAATTCTTTGGTTCAATCTTACCTTACCATCGTATTGCCACCTCAATCAAAATCCCCAAATCCAAAAATAACACATGAGAGTCTCCACAAACATTCACCGAACCTTTAATAACTTTACGTGCACCTAGCTTCAATTCCAAAAGATATAGTTGAATCAACACGTATTGGGGTCGTTACAAAAATAGTCAAAAAGTCAACCCACTTCCGAAACGGAGACTGAGTGAAATAGCATGTGTGCGGAAAAAATACAACATAATGTTTTTGTTTCAACATTTGTAATTTTTATTTTTAGTAGATTATTTTCTTTTACCAGTAAGTGTAACATCTTCGATGAACTATAGAAATTCTGTGTTTTTTTTTTTTTTTTTCTCTTTTTAGTGTCTATTTTATTTTCATTGGTTTTATTATGTAGTCGAGTTTATTCGGATCAACAACAATAATATTAAAATTAAGAATTGAGACAAAGTGAAGGCCAAGAAAAAAAAAAAAAAAAATCAAGAAAAATAATGTACGCTCTAGATCTAACATTTGTGTGGTAAGACTTATAGTTTGAGTTAATCTAAACCACCATTTATTTATATTTTTCTTGGTGTAAGTTTCTAATCCTAGCATTACTCGACCAACAAGACATCCTTCACAATTGAAAACAATAGATTCATATTTATAGCCGCCAGTTAAGGATTCCCTCCATGTGTTAGGTTTTGACCCAATATGCGTGTTGGTTATGAATGGTTTACCATGACACAAATGAATTGGGTACTAATCAGTATTTTATTTTTATTTTGAGTAATATTACATACATCAATTAATATATTAAGAGATTTTTATTGATAAGTCCAATTTAAAAGTGTTTTAATCTAAGAAGTCCATGAAGAAATTTTTAACCCATTTAGTCCCATGTATGTATAGTTTTATTCCATAAAGTCTATTTTCTTGATTTACACTATTTTCTTGCACACTTATGCCCTTATATTCAATTTTGATACCCTTATAAATATTTTTTGAAGGATTAGCAATTTAATGATGTGAAAATTTATATTTTATAATTCACATTGGTAGAAATGTAAAATTGGCCCGTAAAACTCAAACCCGCCGACGAGTCGGATGACGCCTGTTGACAATGTGAATATTCACATTGACATGTTAACATTCACATTAATAGGAGTGTAAAATTGATCCGCGTCCCGTGATGGGGCGAAACCCGCCCGCGGCCCATGGGAGGCCCGGGGTGGGCCTGGTCCGGCCCGTTGACAATGTGAATATTCACATTGACATATTAACATTCACATTGATAAGAGTATAAAATTAGTCCGCGACCCATGGGCGGCCAAAAGCCAAAGCTGACGTTGACAATGTGAATATTCATTGACATGTTAACATTCACATTGATAGAAGTGTAAAATTAGCCCGCCTCGTGACTCAAACCCGACGCCCGGCGGTTCGGCGACTGCCCGGTTAACAATGTGAATATTCATTGACATGTTAACATTCACATTGATAAGAGTGTAAATTGGCATTGACGCGATTGGCTGCGAACCGCTGATTTCGGCGGGCTTGGCCCGACTCGTGACAATGTGAATATTCACCTTGACATGTTAACACTAACATTGATAGAAGTGTAATTTCATTTCCCGGCTCGCTCATGGCTCGGGTAGGCGGACTAAACCCGCGCCCACGGACGCGAGTCAATTTTACACTCTTATCAATGTAAATGTTAACATGTCAATGTGAATATTTACATTGTCAACAGGCCGGGCCGGGCCCGACTCGGGCCGCCCAAGGGCCGTGAACGGCTTTCGGGCAGCCACGGGGCACGGGTTAATGTTACACTCTTATCAATGTGAGTGTTAACATGTCAATATGAATATTCACGTTGTCAACAAAGTCGCCTAACACCGGCCGCTTCGGCTACCCACGGGTCACAGGCCAATTTTACACTGTTATCAATGTTAATGTTAATATGTCAATGTGAATATTCACATTGTTAACGGGCGATCGCTCGGGCAACAAGGCGGCTTCAGTTTACGCCACGCCAATTTACACCCTATCAATGTGAATGTTAATATATCAATGAATATTCACATTGTCAATGCCGCCGGCTTCGTCACCATGGAACGCGAGTCAATTTTATACTCTTATCAATGCACATGTCAATGTGAATATTCACATTGTCAACAGCCGGCCATGCCGCCGCCGCCCACTCGCCGTGGTCGGTTTCAAACCCATGGCGCGAACTAATTTTATACTCTTATCAATGTGAATGTTAACATGTCAATGTGAATATTCACATTATCAACGGAATCGACGCGCGCCAGTACCATGAGTCGCGATGGCGGTTTCGGTCGCCACATGCCGCGGGCTAATTTTACACTCCTATCAATGTGAATGTTAATATGTCAATGTGAATATTCACATTGTCACGGCTGGTCTTGACCGCCCACGGGTCACGGGCTAATTTTACACTCTTATCAATGTTAATGTTGATATGTCAATGTGAATATTCACATTATGAACGGGCCGGTCTGGGCCCGCCCCGGGCGGCGGGCTGGCTTCGGGCCGCCCTCGGGCCGCGGGCCAATTTTACACTCTTATCAATGTGAATGTTAACTTGTCAATGTGAATATTCACATTATCAATCTGTGCCAGCCTATTTTTTGGCTCAGTACCCTACCGACTAATTTTTCCGGGCACCCACAAGGATCGACATGGGCCGGGCCCCTACACATTAACGATATGAACATTCACATTGACGGTGTGAGCATTCACATTAGAGGTATCTTGGTAATTATGTCACCAATAGGACTTATTGAAATATGAGAAAATAATGTGAACTAAATGGAACATAAGTAGATGAAAAGGGTATTTTGGTCTTCTTATCTCAAATTGGACCTAATGGAATAGTCAAAAAGAATATGGGTTTGATGGAATAAAGTTCTTAGAAAATGGATTTATCAAAAAAGCTCCCATATATTAATTACTGTATCAATTGATGATATGACATAATTTAAGCTTGAAGGAAGCCAGCCAACCCAGTCTCGAGTCCGTTGAAGGCTTTCTTCAGGTAAGGAATATGGTCGGAGGGGACGTCCATGGTGGCCTCTACGTTTTCACGGAGGTGGTCGTTGACGCGGGTCAGATGAAAGGATTGAAATTTCGCTGATATATGTGTAAGGACTTTACACATCAAAAAATAATTTTGTGGATCTCTCCCATTACGAAAAGTGGGAGAGGGACCCTAGACCGATTTTCCCTTAATGATATGACATAATTTAAGATATTTTTAGTATTTGTAATTTTTAGTAATGAATAGGGCCAATAATAATATTATAACTAGTGTTAATATATAGTTAATATATTAATTGATGCATGTAGTACTACTGTTTTATTTTTGTTCAAATCTAATCCAAATTAGGATACGTTTCAGATTATAATTAAAAATTTATTAAAAAAGTCAAAAAAACTAAAGTCATATCAAAAGTGAACTGTGTGTCCTTTAAACTACTTCAATGCATTGAGTATTATCGTATGTTTGGTTTTAATTTTTTAGATTAAACTTTTTAAAAATTGAATTATTTATTTTTTTTATGTATATTTTTTATTTTTAGTGGATATTTTTAAAATTTTAAATATATATTTTTTATATTATTTTAAATGCACCTTACTTAGATTTATCTAAAAAGTAAAATATTTGTAAAAAATTATTTTTAAAAAATTAATAAATACACAAGAATATGATAAATATATTGAATTCTCTTTCTTTTTTATTTTTTATTTTTTTGTATTTTGATATTTAGAGAATTTTCTAAAGATTTGTTTCACAAATATTATACTTTTTTAGTATATTTATATTAGATCCATCTAAAAAATTTTTTAAAAAATCTTAGAATATTAAAAAAAAATTCATTAAAAAAGAAAAAAAAAAACACACGAAAAATAAAACATTTCAATTTTTTAAAAAGTGAATCCTGAAAATTTAAACCAAACATGCTATTATTTTGCTAGCTATAATTTTAAATAATTTTCTAAATTTATTGAAACTTATAGTATTTGACTAAATTATTTTATTAAAACAAACTTGAAATCAAAAATATTGTTTCATATATTAATTAATTTGACATAAACTTTAACAATTTTTAATAAAAATCTACTAAAAGTCCTATAATTTTATAATTATTATTATTTTTTAATAAAAAAAAAAGAATATTCTGAAGAGTTATCACGCCATCCATAGGCCCAAGTCCCGGAATAACTGGTTGCTAACCTAATTTAACACAATCCATAAAAAGAAACCTACCATTGAGATACTAGTAGAGCTTAACCACACGCCACAGACAATTCCAAGATTCGATCAGAGTACAAAACGAGATATTCAAAGAAAACCACTATACTCCAAAGAGAAGTATTGAAATTACACATCATTTTGCAACACGCCTATGAAGAAATATGTCTTCTCTATTAGGTTATCACCGCTGGTGGTTCTATAATTTTATAATTAGGTTTCCAATTATTAGCATAGTATGTGGGTTTTTAGAATTTTTTAGGATTGCAAGTGACACTCAATTTTATTTTTTTATTTTTAATTAAAAGAAAATAAAAGCTTGGAGTCATCATGCGGGTATCTGCCAATTAAAAATTGCAGCCAAACGACGTCGTGAATGGTCTACGTAATTGCCACCGAGAGACGCCAAAACAGATTCCTTAGCTGACTCATCAAAACACCCCAAGAAAAAGGCGAATAGAAGAAGAACAAGAAGATTTCTCCTCTTCATCACTACTCATCTGCACGTTCTCTCCTAACAACTTTCCCATTCGAAAATAATCCTCAATTATCTCCCCCCCCTACCCCAAAACCCCCCACGACCGTCCAACCCCTTCACGCCACGCAATCACCAATCCCCACGTGTTCCTTCCGAATTCGACTGTTCCAAACCCAATTTCTCATCCACCCTGGCACTCTCACTTCCTCTTAAAAAAATAAAATAAAAAGTAAATTATTAATAAATCGATCCTATTAAAAATAAATTTTAATAAAATTATTACTAAAAACAATTTTTTTAATAATTTTTACATATATTATTAAAAATTAGTAATTAATAACTTTTTTTTAATCATAAATTAACCATTAATAAATTTTTTTTATAACAAAATTTTTTCATAAAATCAATTACAAAATAAATCAGCTTATTAGTACCTATACACATAAGCACCCCCTTAAAATATCTGACCCCAACGTGTATCTTAGCGCAGCAAATTTGGAAAGCTTGTTTGTTGGTTTCATCACATGACCGGCCGACTCGCCGGAGCTCCCCATTGATTCGCTCTCGCCCTCAACTTCTCCAAACCGTTATAAAGAGAGAGAGAGAGAGAGAGTGTGTGTGTGTGTGTGTGTGTGAAGAAGATGGTGGTTGATTATTACAATGTGTTGAAGGTGAATCGCAATGCGAGTGACGAAGATTTGAAGAAGGCGTACAAGAGACTGGCGATGAAGTGGCATCCAGATAAGAATTCCTCTTCTGCAGAAGCTGAGGCAAAGTTCAAGCAGATCTCTGAGGCTTATGATGTTCTCAGTGATCCTGATAGGCGTCAGATCTACGATATCTACGGCCTCGAAGCTCTCAAGTGCGGCCAATTCCCTTCTCCCTCTCGCTCTTCTGGCTCCGGCGGTGGTGGGTTGAGGTTCAATAATCGGAATGCGGATGATATATTTGCGGAGTTGTTTGGTGGATCTGATTGTGGAGGGAAGAGTGGACGTTTTGGGAAAAATGGGTCGAAGAATTCGAATGGAAATCAGACGATTCGGAAAGCGGCTCCTGTGGAAAACAAGTTGGTGTGTAGTTTGGAGGAGCTTTACAAGGGTTCTCGAAAGAATGTTAAGATTTCGAGAATTGTTCCTGATGATTCTGGGTATGCAATTCTACACCTTTACGTATAATTAAGATTCTGGGTATGCAAGTTGGTGTTTAAATTTCTTGATTTGAGAAAGAATTTAGATGTTATAATTGATTGTTTGGAGTTACGAATTCTCTGTTGCCCTGAATTTCCAAGAATTTGCACGAAACGCATTGCCTGTTGCTTTAATTTAGGCCCTCTTTTCATTTTTCTGGATTACCGTAGATGAAATACATAAAAAAAAAAAAAATGATTTTTTTTATAATTGTTTTTGTTTCCTTTGGAATTCAAAAAATTTGTCTAAGATTGTATTTCAAGGATTGATTTTTTTTTTTTTTTTTTTTTTTTTTTTTTGGGTTTCTTTTTCTTTCGAGAACCAGTTTTCCCAAATGCATGCATTCTTTTTTCTTTTTTTTTCCCCAGATCACAAAACAGTTTACAAAAAAACAGGACTGAAAATTTCTTGGACTCTGTTCTAGAATCTGTTTTAGGAAAATTGAGTTTTAAAGAATCTGTTATCTGTTTTTTTTATTTTTCCATTAAAGGGGTGATTTATGTAGTTTGAGACTTGATTAAAGCCCACAAAAGGCTAGCCTATTCGGCATGGTCTTGAAAGCAGGGGCAAAAGGCTTAAAATTTTGGTATTGTTCAATCTTTTGTGGTCAAGAATAACTCGGGAAAGACTATGGTAAGACTATGGTACATGCCCCTCAAAAAGTGTGGACCGTTTACACCTTATAATTAAAGTAAAAATTGGCATAATTTCATATTTTTTGAGTCATAACTTAAATAAAAAAAACAAAAACAAAAAAGTCATAACCAAATAACACATCAGGCATACCCAAAGAGGCATACCCAAAGATCTCATGAGTTGTAACAAAAATGAGGTCATAACTAAAGTAGAAAATTGTATGACTTACGGGAATCGAATTCCATCAGACAAACTGATCACTGTGCAATGTCATTCATAGTAATCGTAATAATAAGTTTCATATGATAATTTTACAACACATTGGTTTGTGTTCTAAATGATAAATATTTTGTGTCGATGAAATTTTGGGTTTCTGCTAATTGTAGGAATTCCAGCATATGCACAGCTTTGATCAGCTGGTATTGGCAGCCTCTGTGTTACTAATTTAGGGCCATAGAACACAAACCTTGGTATCCTACATTTTGCTCACTTTTTTATATATTTTAAACAATTAAACAATATATTTTTGTGTGGATTGGGAGGATAAGTTTTCAAGAAAATGATTTATGGGCATCATCACTCATGAGAATGTAAAGGTCTTTATGTTTGTTGTGTCTAATGGTTAGTCACTTTGCCTTATAAGACCTCCTATCCTCGCAATTGGCATTCTTTCCCTTTAGTCCATATGGGTAGTTGGGAGCAATGGGCAGATGATGCTCGATTTTGGAGGTTGGATAATTCTCTCCTTTGCCTGTGTTGGTCCTTAAGTGCTATCCATGTGAGGAAGAGACAGATATGCGGATGTTGTTCACTATATGGGTTCTTGGGGATTGTATTTAGTGTTTACATGCTCCATGCCTAATGCTGCATTTGGCACCATGGAATCCAGTTCTTGAATTTTGAATGGGAAACCACCTTGGTTAAAATTTTGAACTAATTTGCCTCCAGTTGCAATTGCAAGGCTTTGATTTCATAGTACCAATAGCCAAACACATTCCGAGAGAATATGGAGCATCCTGTGATTTGCAGCTTGGCACTTAATGAACTATGTTAGAAATTTGAAGAGATTCTTAGGCACTCTATGTAGGTTAAGTAATAAATGCTTATCCTCTTGGTGGAGTTTTGTGAATTGTTAGGTTGAATTTGGAACTAGTAACAATTTATTTAGTTATCCTTCTCGGTCATGCATTTTACAGTTCTGTGTTCTTCTCTTAAATCACGAGTGTACTTTTGCAGCAAACCTAGTACTGTTGAGGAGGTCTTGAAAATAGATATCACACCGGGTTGGAAGAAGGAACAAAAATCACTTTTCCCGAGAAAGGCAACCAAGAGGCTGGGATGGCCCCTGGAGATCTTGTTTTTGTAGTAGAAGAGAAACCACATGCTCTATTCAAGAGGGATGGAAATGACCTTGTCTTCCGCAAGAAAATATCACTACTGGAGTCTCTTACAGGGAAGAACGTTAGACTGACTGCCCCTGATGGAAGGCCTTTGACTGTTCCAATCACCTATATTGTCAAACCAGGCCATGAGGTGGTGATCCCAAATGAAGGAATGCCAATCTCAAAAGAACCTGGAAAGAAAGGAAACTTGAGGATCAAGATTGATGTTAAATTCCCATCAAGGCTCACTGATTTAACAGAAATCTGATCTGAAGAGGGTGCTGGGAGGGAGCAGCTAATCCAGTTCAGGGTTTAACTCGAGGAGGGTATGGAAGCTTATTATTATTATTATTATTGTTACTGTTATTAATAATGTTATTATTAACACTGACAATGTAAGTGCAATCTGGATGTAAATAGGTAACATATTATTCATTCGTTAGAGCGAGGAAACATGTGCATATTAGGAGGATAATTTTGAGGGGTGCTGGCAGCTTCAAGTGTTATTAGCATCTTGAAAAGTATAGCTATATTTTGGCTACTGCTGCCTTAGCTGTCTGGAAATAACTTTGGCCTTTATTTTGTGGTTCTTGGTTTCGGAAGTATATTCTTTGTATTGCATTTTGGAAATGTTCCTATTGTATTGCTGAAATTCTTTCTATTGCATTATGGTCTTATTATTCTCAATTAAAACGACGATTATTGTCATTCATAATTTTAAGAATGTCATTTTTGTTGAGTTATATATATATAAATTCTGTTTGTAAATCATTTTCCTATTTAGTTTTGGTAGCTGTGTTTGGTGATCTAATCTATTTAATTACTTCTTTTGGAGTGCCTTTGCAGTTCAAACAATTCTTGTTTTGCTTGAGATTTTTCTTTTTTAATTTTTTGGGCTCTAGTAAATGACTTAGATTAGTCAATTCCCCAGCTATGAAAGGGGTAATTAGCCTGTTCAACACCAAAAATACATGCTTGGGTTAGTGTCTCAAACAAAACTGTGTCCGCACTTGGTTTTAAATACTGGCAATTACGTATTTACGTATTGATGAGGACCTTGTCCCATATTGCCTGAGGGGGACTCTCACTTCTACCTTTTAAGTGAACTAGTCTCATTTACTTTGTACAGTCCTTCAAAACCGTAAGGCTCGTCAGCGCACAATATTTGCATGGACGTGAGAGGCGAGACATGCAAATTTGGCGCTAGAAGGATGTCTGCAAACTCTCTGCTGTGCTCCCATCCTTTGGGAGCCTATGATGAGGACCATGTCACACATCACCTGGGAGGGACTACCACTTCCACATTATAAGCGTCTTGGTCCACTTCATCTTGCAGAAGCCTTCAAAAGCGTGAGAGAGAGAGAGAGAGAGAGAGGGACCAGCCTCCTCAACCCCAAAGCAAACAGTATCGGGATCTAGCCACTGAGCTATTCTAGCAACCCTTGTATGGGCCTTCAAAATCGTGAGAGGGGGGAGGGGACCATCTCCCTCAATCCCAAAGCGGACAATATCTGTAGGGGCGTGAGAGGTTAGACATATTGTCTACTGTGACTGGAGTCTCATGGTTTTAAAGGCCTTGTACAAGGTGGAGGGGACCAGTACCCTTATAAGGTGGAAATGTGAGTTTCTCCTAGGCGATATGAGACAGGGTCCTCATCACGTATCATATTGGCCAATTATGTAATGGGGCTATGTAACAAGATTTTGACATTTTAATACCGTTATTCACTGATATATTAGTTGATATTAGCGGATATCACTCAATATAAAATCATATTACTGATAACCATACATATTCAGATCTCTTTATTTGAAAGTATGGGTGTTTTGGGTGCGTTAAAGATGACAAAAAATTTACCCGTACATGAATGAGAGACAAACTTCTATATAATAGAAACAAGAGCCCGACAAAAAATTACTTGTACAAGAATGAGACACAGGTTTCAATGTCATAAAATTGATTTCTAGGACAAGAAATAGAAAGAAGTGGTTATGATGACCGAGAAGGGAAGTGTGGGTGTTTGGTTGAGTTCAAATAATCTTTTAAAAGATAAAATAGGTTAAAATAATTAATATGATAAATTATCACATCTCATTCATAATTATTTTACTTTTTCTCTCACAATTATGAAATTAATTACCAAAAAAATAATAATAATAATTAACTTTCCAAACACAATTACTTTAATCAAATTAAAATAGTTAAAAAAATCAAATTGTCAACTTCCCAAATAAGGCCTATAAGGAATAAACATTAAAGATGTTGTGTCTATTATAAGAAATAAACATCGTACAAATATTTTATTGCATTTTTTTTTTTTCCTTCCAAAACCAGATGTCTGGTAAAGAGGACTCTTGACTACAAAGCCTACCCTCTTGTCTCACGAAATCTCCTCTTTATTGTAACGAGAAGGGGAGAGAACGAGATTAGTAGTAGATAACATGATAAAGGAGAGACGTCAACCTTGTTCATGAACAATTATTGAGTGTGGTTGGTGGTTTTGTAATAACAACATCTGAGATCAGACATTTGTGTGGGTCACACAAATGTGTTTATGAGATGTTTTTTATTATTTAATTATTTGTTATTATTATTAATTTTTTTGGCCCAAAGCATCATATATAATGCAACTAGGCATAGTTATAGTAGGCCCTGTGTTTCTCAATCTTCTTCTGAAGCTCTTCCTTTCTGACCCCAGTGACCTTATCAACTATTCTCCCTTTCTTTATCAGTATACATGTTGGCATTGCCTGTACCCCAAATTCCTGAGCCACATCCTGTAATGTAATCCAAATTATTAATTCATGCATCCTTCTAATATATATCTCCCTAATGTAGAAAAGAATGAATCAAAATCATCGATAGCCATCAATCATGTCTTTAATCAGTTCCGCTAGAGAATTTGATAGAAACAATCACAGAAGAACGCAACAAGCCACACAGACCACATCGTCTTGTCTTGTTTGTGATGGTTTGTGTGAAATTCTTCTGTGCAACCATGCTTTATAGTCCTTAATTAGTGGAGAAAAAGAGCAATACCATCAACTCATCCACGTCTATCTTGATGAACTCAACGTCCGTATATTTGGCAGCAAACTCGTTAATGGTCGGTTCCATGAAGCGACAAGGTACACACCATGATGCCGTGAAGTCAATAACCATCTTTTGTCCAAAACCAAAACCGAAACCAAAAAGAGAACAAAACAAAGGACAATAGAGATCAATAGAGCTAAAAACAATATCAAGTTTAACTAGTATGGAAAGAGTCTAGAAACACATAAACCGATCATACAATCCGATAAGATGGGTCTCACTTTTTTTTTTTTTTTTTGTAAGTCCCACATCCATCTTCTTATGTCCGGTTCTGTTATTAGTTTCTATGCAAATAGGAACTTCAAAGCATGTTTTAAGAGAAGATTTGAAGAGGGTCTCACCAGTTTGGCGGTTGTTTTGGAGGCCTCAAAATGAGCCCTCCATCTGGCAGAGGAATGGAAGGCAAGAACCTGAGATTGGGAGACTCTCACTGATGAAGCCTTCGTGGACATTTGTCCATTGGCTTGTGCACGTTGCATGGCAGACAGTTCAGCTCCCATCCTTTTTCCCTTTTAATGGAAGAGTAGTCAAACTTTGATATATATATGTGTGTGTGTGTGTGTGTGTGTGTGTGTGTGTGATGTCTTTATTTCTGACTTTGCTCTTGGAAAGATAATCTTTGTCCTCAAGTTAGAGAGTAGGAATGTAAAGAAGGCTTCTTATAGGGTTGATGATGGTAGTGGAGAAAGTGTTAAAACATGAGAAACAGTTTTAAATATGAAGTGGGTATTGGATTCCTGTCCTTGTTTGGCTCCTTTAATTTTCAACCATTGAGTTTAAATTTGGAAGAAATGAGCTAAAATTGGGAAGCTTCATGGTCTTGTATTTTGATTACCACCCTTCATATATAAATTAGAAAATGTGAAATGCTTTGCAGCTTGCAGCTTGCTTTTATAATGTTAAACTGTTGTGGAGGTGCATCAAATTTGTGTTGGAAAATTTGAATTTAAATTTACTCCAATGGTTGTGTCTCTTGAGATGAAAATGTGTGTCCTTTTGAAGGATCACAACCTTTCTGAAGAGTCACATAGAAGTCTTTATATTCCGTCTCCCTCACTTCATTTTAAAAAGGAGAATTGTCATTTTTCTTCTTCACTTTGAATTTATTCTTCATATTTCCTTAGTCTAATTTTTCTATAAAGAGAGTACATGCACATCGAAGTT
Organism: Camellia lanceoleosa; assembly: GCA_025200525.1. Classification (NCBI taxonomy): domain Eukaryota; kingdom Viridiplantae; phylum Streptophyta; class Magnoliopsida; order Ericales; family Theaceae; genus Camellia; species Camellia lanceoleosa. The sequence goes on along the minus strand of CM045769.1, from coordinate 101,736,028 downwards.
CGCTAGGCTTGTAATAGTAGTGCTGCTAGTGCAAGATATTGATCGTTGTATCTTGGGAGATAGACGTCCATTGAATCCTAAGCACCAGTGGGAGGACGAATCTGTCTTAAGATTGTTAGAAAAATAGTACCAAACTATCGGGAAAATATAATTTAAAAATATGCAAATGATTTTTGGATAAAACCAAAACTGAAATAAATCGATATAATAACGTAATAAAACTAAATAGATAAAACATGATTGAGTCGAGTGTGTGATATTTATATTCCATGTTGAGATTGGAATTAAGGGTTGCAGTAAACAAAAAGAAATTAATCATGACTAAAGAAATGTTATTTGACAAAGTGTTATGACCACAACCGGTTTTAGTCATTTCTTCTTTGTACTGCAAAAGCAAGTTATGAAGTCTAATTGTTTTTAGATAAATTAGTATTGTGATTATATTCACAAAACAGTTTACATCTTGTTATTTAGTTCAAACACACCAATTAATGTTATATTCTGGTTTATCTCAGAATTGTGGGGGTGTATTAATATTTTGTATAATTATACATCAACAAGAGGAATTAAGTTTCCTTAGAATGCTTAATATGTGGGGGGTGCTTGGAGGATTTTACCGAAGTAACGGTTTCGATAATAGGTCCACAAAGAATCTCAATTCTTTATATATAACAAAGTTAGAGTAGAAGCAACAATGGTTTCATTAACTCCTAAGGAACAACTCTATGTTTATTATTTAAATGGGAGTGACATAGAGTAACGATAAGTCTCTATGTAATCAAAAACTTAACACCGTATGACATTTGCTTTTAATTGTAAATGTTGTCTAAGGATAATATAATGGATTCACTAACTACTTAATGATATCTAACTGAGATGGTCAAACGGAAAAATAGCGGTCGTTAAACAAAAAGTTTGACCAGAGAGCAAATGAGGGAAAGTTTATCGAAGGGAATGTGATTAAAGCCTATTACATCAGAGTCATCATAATGGTAACTCTATTTAGATGACTGGAGATCCCAAGAACTAAGTTCAAAGGGACAACTAAGTTATGTCTGGCTCGCCAGAAATCACTAAAGGAGTCTAACTCTTATCCATTCCTATAATGAGAGTGATATCTACACTATATGTTGTATGCAGGAAACTTAGGGTAAGTTATGTTTTTAATGATTACTTATATCTTGGAAATCCTAGAGCGGTATCTTTCAAGAGGAGTATTTAAGAGACTCGAAATAAGGATCACCTATATAAGTGTAAAGGGGCCGCTTCTATGAAAATTGATAAGGCTAAATTTTCTAAAGCACTCAAGAAACACCAGGACTTGCCCAAGGCCAAAACGGGTACAACCGTGAGAACTAAGCTGTGTTTGAAGACATTCTGTGTGAATTCTATTGTCTTGGCTTACACAAATAGCTGAACAGTTCAAGGCATCACGTCCACTGATTAGCTAGTAAGTCTGATAGGATTTCACTAGGGAAGGTTCAAAGCCGAAAGCTACCTATCCCGATGCAGGATATTTCCATAATGTACTCTCTCTTTGTCTGCATGTTGTTGCATGTCCTTTCCGTAAATTTCATTAATGTAGGGGATTGTTGGAAAATTTGAATTTAAATTTACTCCAATGGTTATGTCTCTTGAGATGAAAGGGTGTGTCCTTTTGAAGGATCACAACTTTTCTGAAGAGTCACATAGAAGTTTTTATATTCCATCTCCCTCACTTCATTTTAAAAAAGAGAATTGTCATTTTTCTTCTTCACTTTGAATTTATTCTTCATATTTCCTGAGTTTAATTTTCCTATAAAGAGAGTACATGCACATCGAAGTTCGCTAGGCTTGCAATAGTAGTGCTGCTAATGCAAGACATTGATCGTTGTATCTTGGGAGATAGACGTCCATTGAATCCTAAGCATCGATGGAAGGACGAATCTGTCTTAAGGAGAGAGTGTCACACACTCAACTCGATCAGGTTTTATCTATTTAGTTTTATCACGTTATTATATCGATTTATTTCAGTTTTGATTTTGTCCAAAAATCGTTTGAATATTTTTAAATTATATTTTCTCGATAATTTGATACTATTTTTCTAACAATTTGATCCGGGTGATGTTTGTTATCCGTTGGCGATTTGTACTATCTAAATAATTGGCAAATGGCAAGAATAGGCTCGATTAAGGATTAGTATTTTTAGATCTATTTTGATCTTATTTGCTCCTTTTTGAATCCGTGTATGGCCCTGTTTGGTAGAGTTGTGGAAAAGTGCTTATAGCTTATGCTTAAACAACTTATAGCTTATAACTATGAACATAAACTGATTTCTGACTTATAAATTAAGCATCTCCTGCCCCACTCAAAGAATAAGCTGATTTCTAACTTCCAAAAAGCTATAAGCTAAACCAAACACATCAAAATAGCTTAAATTAAGCTGAAAGCTGAAATAAACAGCTTTTAAGCTGCACCAAACAGGCCCTATGTACTGGCTTATTTCAAGGTTATAGGGTTATGATGATATTGTGAGTTTCTGTAGGAGCGTCGGTGAGAGAAAGAAAGTTGGTACATTGTAATGTTTGGTTTTAAATGTTGGCATTACAACATATAAGAATTTTATAGATTAAATATTTTGATTTTTAAAAGTTAAAATTTTGTTACGAAAGATATTTAGGGATTAATTTCTATGATCATGATGATAGTTGGTAAAAGGTCGTTTCGAAAAGTCAAAAATAAGGCTTTTGGCCACAAATTTTGAAAATGTTACTAATAAATATATTTTTAAGAACAAAATAATTTAGTGTCAAATTAGTTTATTTTTTAAGATAAAAAATTTGATTCCAAAAGAATAATAATTCATTACTAATGTCCAATTTTTGTTACTAAAAATACAATAAATACACTTTTCGCAATAAAAATATTTAGTCCCTAAAAAAAATTTGTCCCTAAATTTTGGCCTCTAAAACCTTAATTTTTTGTGGTACTTACCAATCAGTCCTATTAACTAGACTTATTTACCTACAGGTCCTAACTAATAAATTTAACACTATAAAAATAAGAGATTGATAAATTTATCACTATAAATTTAAGCATAAAAATAAAGAGACCGATAAATTTATCACTATAAATTTATTCATAAAAATAAAAGACTGATAAATTTATCTTTATCACTTAATAAATTTATCAATCGGACTTAATGGGTAATAAGTTTCAAAAGTAGGACCTATTCGTAGTTGTGAGGGGAGATTTACATTGGACTGTACGGCCGAGCAATGATGACGGCATACTTGACGGAGTGTACGGCGCCGAGCTAACCCTCACGACGGCGCGGCCAGCAAACTGACTCAAGACGGGCCGAGAAATCGACCGGTCAGTAAAGAATCGGCGTTGCTGCCGCGCTCGCACGAGGTGAACGGAACTCAAGGCTGTAGACGATGGTGCCGAACTAGATGGCGCCGAGCTAGATGGTGCCCGGGCTACACTTAAGACGCGGATAGCGCCGGTATGCGCCTAACCGGCCATGAGAGAAAGGTAGTGTCCGTGCGACCGAGGTGAACGATTGAACGGTTGGAGGCAGGCATGCCTCGCGACCGATTGATCGACATGAATCGGTCAGGAGTGGTTCGGCCGAGGTGGTCAGACCGCATGATCCCAAGGGACAGTTCGGTGCTATGTAGCCCGGTTGAGTTCGTGCAATGAATGTCTTCCGTCAAGTGATAGGTCGGTCGTGGTACCTCGGCTAAGGGTGCCACCTGGGCCAATGGTGTGAAGGAGAGGACAACTGCTCCACGAACGCCTCAATACCGTTAGGCAGTTCAGTGTGTGCTGGTGAAAAGACAGAACCTCTACACGCGTAAGGTGATGAGAGGCACGCACTGCCACCTGTCCAGGGAAGGACAGCAGAGGTAGTGCGCACACGACCTTGAGGCTGCATGGCCAGCCTAGAAATAGGGGGTTAGATGAATGTTGAAGGTATGCGAACTCATTCTCACAAACATGCTCTTTTCATTGTCTTCTTCCTCTGTGAACTGACTTGAGCGTCGGAGGGTTTTTCCGGCACACCACCGCCGGGCAGCTCACCGTTTTCGTGTTGCAGAGACAGACGTCGTTACCAGAAGCTTGACGTTCAAGGCGTACGGAGAGTAAAGGATATTCCACCCCCGTACAATTGGCGCCGTTTGTGGGAACGTTTGATACTCAATCCTTGTTCTGTAAGCTTCTTCGACCATTTCCATGGCTAACAACGACGAAGTTCCGCTGTCCGTCGTCGATGGTGTCACTCCAGAGTATGTACGCATGAGAGAAGGCCTCCCTAATGTTCCAACCATGGCGGGCCTGGAAACCTCTTCGCGAGGAGCGCGCGACAAGCGTGGAAGGAGTTCAGATCGTTCACAGAGTCCAGAGGGCCGCCGGCACCGGGGGGAGTCCCGTGAGGAGCGCCTGGAGCACAAACTCAAGGACCAGGAGGCCCTCATTCATAGGATGGCGGTGGAGATGGAGCTTCTGAAGCGCCAAGTGAGGGGGAAGGGTGTTGCTGGAGAGGGCAACCTCAGTGAGCGCACCCCCTCCCCTCGTTCTAGCAGTCGCCGCCAGAGGAGGACTCATTCAATCTCCATCACCAGGAACTATAGGGTCGGGGACTCGGACAAGAGAGAGGGCAGGTCCAGCACGTGCGACAGCACTTATCGCCCCTCTCGCCCATCGTCGACGTCGCGATACTCAACCTCCTTTCGTTCCAGGGATCTCAGGGACGTGCTGGAAGAGAGAGCGCGTCTTCGGGAGGCTCAGAGGGTGTCGGCGCTCCAGAGATTGAGTGCCCCAGTTTGTTGCAGTGAAGAAGTGATGATGCCGGCACCCAGAAACGCAGCCCCAACACTGGTGGATAAAGAGCTGGCGAGGCTTACAGCCACGCCGTTGTCCCCAGAGATTGAGAGCACCCCACTCCTTGCCAGATTCCACCAGCCAAAATTCACTTTGTACGATGGCAAGACGGATCCGTACATGCATGTGAGTCATTACCGGCAAGTGATGGCGGGGCACCGACGGAACTATGCCTTGATGTGTCTCATATTCCCAGCAAGTCTGGGAGAGCTTGGCTTGAAGTGGTTCGAAAGGCTACCGGAGGGGAGTATCGAGGGGTGGCAGCAATTAGCGGAAGCCTTCGTCACCAGATTCAAGACTAACACTCGAACGTCGAAGGAGGTAGACCACCTTCTGGGCATCAAGATGGAGTCTGGGAGTTCCCTGAAGGCATACAATGCGAAGTATTGGGAAACTTACAACGAAATTCTCGACTGTCCTACCAATCTGGCGATCACTCAATACAAGAGGGGTCTCCTAGTCGGACATAGGCTGCGAGACTCACTCACGATGCATTAGCCCACCACCATGGAATCTTTGATGCAGCGGATCAACGAACACATTCGTGTGGAAGATGATGCGCTCATACCGCGAAGATAATCCGTCATGGCGATGTAAGGGTAGCGGGGAAAGTTCATTCGGTCGGGCAGGAGAAAAACCGCCCTAGTGACCGACCAAAAGATCAGCGTCAAGGGACCGGCCAAAGTGACAAAAACAGAAGTCGCAGAAATGACAAGGCTAATGCACCCCGCGACGCAGCAGAGGATGCCAAAAGAAAACTGAAGGCGCGGACAGGGATTACCACGGTCTTTAAAATTCCCATCTACCGTATTTTGAGCGAAATCCGAAGGGAACCTTTTGTCCGTTGGCCGGCCAAGTTGGGGAGCGCGCAGCGGGGCTTCAATCCAAAGTATCGCTGCACCTTTCATGAAGAACGGGGGCACCGGACGGAGGATTGCTTGCCGCTCAAACAGCATTTGGAGGAGTTGGTGGCGGCAGGGCATCTTGACCAATATATTGACGGAGGAGTTAAGGCCGCACTGACTGGACAAACCGAGCCAAACGGAATGGCCGCCCTAGAGGCGCCCCCACAGGGTGTGATCAACGTCATCCACGGCATCATTGAACCAGCAAGGGTCTGCGAGCTGAGAGGGATGATCAAGAGGGCCGAGCACATGCGGGAGGTACTCTCAGTCCAGCCTGCGGTGAAGAGGGGAAAAACCGAGGAGAAAGACGTCCTTTCGTTCTCTACCAAAGACCTGGAAAGGGTGCAGATACCGCACAATGACGCTTTGGTGGTGACCCTTCGCGTCAAAGATTTCGATATCAAGAGAATACTGATCGACCAGGGGAGTTCGGTCGAAATAATGTATTATGACGCGTTCAAACAAATGAAGCTGGAGGACAAGGATTTGGCTCCTGCAACATCTCCTTTGGTTGGCTTCAACTCGCAACCAGAATGGCCAATTGGAAAGATTATCTTGCCGGTCAAGGCGGGTTTGCCAGAAGCAAGTAGAATTCTGGGTGCTTAAAGTTCCATCGACTTACAATTTGATTCTAGGCAGAGGTTGGCTGCACGCCATGCAAGCGGTTGCTTCAACTTTCCATCAAGTCATGCGCTTTCCGGCGCCCAACGGGCAAATAGAGGAAGTCTGGGGAGACCAGGTGATGGCCAAACAAAGGCTTTTATGGGTAAATGGCAGCCGGACGGCCAAAGGGTTTGTTCAGATGATCGAGGGGCCCGAGGGAAAGGAAGTCATTGAAGACGTGGGCAGAAGCGCCGAGGAAAAGTCAGTGGAAGATTTGGTGGAGGTGCGTATTGACGAAAACGACCCGACTAAGTTCTTCCTCCCGATCGCGTTGTCCAAATGAACGATCGGATTATGTCAACTTCTTGGTTTCCAACTTGAGGCTTCGATGGACGCCTTTACGATATGCTGGCGTCGACCCACTTCATCTCGCCACCGCTTGAATGTCTTCCCAATGCGCGCCACCATACAGAGGACGCCATTGCTCACTTGCATCATGTCAAGTGGTGGCGTATAGTGAAGAATCTGGAAGCCGGGCCATAGAAGAGGTGCACACCATGTGGATATCTAACACGGTGGTAGTTCCTAAGAAGAACGGAAGTGGCGAGTCTGCGTGATTATAAGATCACAACCGCAAGATGCCCAAAGGATAGCTTTCTCTCCACGAATTGACCACCGGTGGACTTAACCGCCGCCATCGAGGTTTAGCTTCTTGGATGCATATCGTGGTTATCATCGTAGCCATGTACAAACCGACAGAGAGATCACGCCCTTCACCACCCCGTGAGGCTTATATCGCTATAAGGTCATGCCATTCGGATCAAGAACGCCGGGCAACCTTTTCAAATGATGGTAACAAAGATGTTCGCTTCTCTTGGGCGAACTATGGAAGCCTATATCGATGATATGGTGGTGAAGAGTGAGGAGAAGTCTCAAAGACCTCGCCGACCGCGTAAATGTTTGTCATACTAAGCGCCACAAGCTTCCGAACAACGCCTAAGTGCGCTTTGAGTTGGCACCGGGAAATTCCTAGGTTTTTTGGTCACGAACCGGGGAATTGAGGCCGACCCGTCGCAAATCAAGGCAATACAAGAATTGGAACGCCCTAACTCCTCGAAGGACGTGCAACATCTCGCCGGGATGGCAGCCGCACTAAACAGATTTATCAGCCGATCTTCGGATCGTTGCAGGCCCTTCTTCAAAACTTTGAAGTCCAAGTTCTTTTGGGATGAAGAGTGCGACCATGCACTAACGGACTTGAAAGCGTATCTCTCTTCAGCACCTATTTTGGTTACACCTCAGCCGGGCGAGGAGTTATATCTCTACTTAGCGGTCTCTCAACATGCGGTGAGCGCTGTCCTAGTCCGCGCTGAGGGCATTCAGCACTTGCCCATTTTCTATGTAAGCAAGACTATGCTCCCGGCCGAAACGAGATATCTTCCCTTGGAAAAATTAGCGTTGGCTCTCATGATGGCGTCAAGAAAGCTGGCGCACTACTTCCATGCCCATACAATAGTGGTGTTAACCGAGTTCCCGCTCAAGGTGCTCTTCGAAAAAGCGGACTTTACTGGGAAAATTCTGAAATGGGCCGTGGAATTAGGCCAGTACGACATTAAGTTCCGACCGCGCACCGCAATCAAAGCTCAAGCCCTTGCAGATTTTGTGGCGGAATTTGCCCCAGGCACGCATCCTGTATGTCCGGTTGATTTGGTTGATGCGGATTTAGCACAACCCAGGGTTCTGGCAATTGAGGTATGTGATGGCTCGCGAGCGGAAGAAGAGCAAAGCTTAACTGAAATAGCAAAGGCCAACGACTCATCGAAAGAAGAACCCAGCAAAGACGTGCAAGGAGACCAGATTGAGCCTACCAGAGACTTGGAATTGAGAAGCTCCCAGAATCCGTCTGATTGCTGGAAGCTGTTTCTTGGCGAGATATGGAAGTTGTTCGTTGATGGGGCGTCCAATAGGCATGAGGCTGGGCTGGGAATTGTGCTAACTTCGCTAGATGGGCTGACTATTGAGCAAGCAATTACGCTTGGCTTCCCAGCATCCAACAACGAGGCGGAGTATGAAGCCCTCCTCGCCGGTCTAAGGAGCGCTCTGCGAATGAAGGTCACAGCCCTTATGGTGTTCAGTGACTCAAAGCTGGTGGTCAATCAAGTCTCAGGGGAGTATGAGGCCAAAGATGAAAGAATAGCCAAGTATCAAGCGCTGGTGCGAGCAGAAGTCAAGAAGTTCCATGCCATCAGAGTTGAACAGATCAACCGCGAAGGAAACGGTACAGCCGATGAATTGGCTGGCCTCGCTTCAACTCAGACGACCTTTCCCAATCCCTTGATGATTGAATTTTTACCTCGGCCAAGCATTGAGGAACCGCATAACCAAGGTATCTGACCGACTTGGGACCTTCCCGATGGACCCCATCATCGCCTTTTTGAAAGATCGAATTCTACCGAAGAAAAGAAGGCGCCCACAAGATCCGCAAAGTCGAGCGGTTTTGGCTCTCACCTTCCGAGCCTTGTACAAGAAATCTTTCACGGGTCAGATTCAAGTGTGTCCACCCTCTAAGGAGGAAGCTTCTCTATGAGATCCATGAAGGCATCTGCGTACCATACCGGGGTAGGTCCTTAGCCTACCGAGCAATCTCGCAGGTTATTGGGCCATGCATGCAGCCGACGCAAAAAATACGTTCGCCGATGTGAAAAATGTCGAAGTTTGCTCACCAGATCCACCAACCACCAGGAGCCGCTTCTCCTAACAAGTCCTTGGCCGCTCGACTGGGATTGGATATTGTTGACCCTCCCAACAGATCGGCAATCGCAAGTTTTTATCGCCGCCATCGATTATTTCACCAAGTGGGTGGAGGCCGAGCCATCGCAACTATTAAGGAGAAGGACGTTAAGAAATTTGTATGGAAAAATGTGATCACCGCTTCGCAAGATACCTGTGGCGCCATTTCGTATAATGGCACTCAATTCGATGGGAAACTCTTTCGCGAATTTTATGAAGAGTTGAAGATTGAGTTCTACAATTCAACGCCAAATTTATCCTCACCGAATGGTCAAGCAGAGGCCTCAAACAAGACCATCCCGATGGGTCAAGAAGCCGGAGAAGGCAAAGGAAAGTGGGTTGAAGAGCTTCCTAATGTGCTATGGGCATACCGTGACTACGCCAAGACGGCCGACCGGAGAAACACCGCTCGCTGGCTTATGGTATGGAGGCCGTCATCCCATTAGAGATTGGCATGCCGACCATCCGCCGTAAAGTTTCCAACCGCATTTGAACAATGAGACCGTGGCACTAGAGTTGGACCTTGTCAAGAAAGACGAGAGCGCGATTGATCCACATAGCGCCTATCGCCAGAACTCCCAAAAAATACAACAAGGCAGTGCACCCAATGCTATTCAAGATTGGGGATTGGGTCCTCAAGAAGGTGCTTGGCAACACAGTGATCCCTGGCGAAGGCAAGCTCGGTGCAAATTGGGAAGGACCATACAAGGTGGTTGGCCTTGCTGGCAAGGGGGCATACCGTCTGGAAGACTTATATGGCAAGGCTGTCCCCAGACCATGGAATGTAGCAAACCTTAAGGTCTTTTACATTTGAAATGTAATTTGTTTATGTTCCTTAGCGTTTTTAGACCTCTAGCCCTTTGACATGTGATGTAAGAGATGGCAATGTTTTTATAATGAAAGTTAGTCTCCTTTTGTTTGGTGTTACATTTGTCCAATGATATCACAAGGCACGAAAGGCAATTATGGATGCTAGGGGCAAGAACCGACCTGAAGGCAACCGGACTGTTTTCCTCGGAATGGAAGCAGCATCAAGACAAACAGCTATATGGAACAATGCGCATTAGGGCCGAGCTGGTTTTGCTCGCCCGGTGGGAATGTTGGCGGTATGACCAACCTAGCTAAGACATTGGTGTTATGTCCAATGTAGGAGCGAAGCTGGTTTTGCTCGGCCCAACCAGCATATTGGTGGATTGTCCAATATGGGAAACGAGCTGATTGTGCTCGATGGAATTGACAATGTTGGTGAATTGTAAAGCAATTATGCGGCCGAGCTGAATTTGCTCGGCCTAAAGGAAATATTGGCATAATTGAACGACTTCAAAAAAGTGGGCTAGTTTTTGCTCGGCCAAGTACAAAATATCATTTTATTTGGAAATCAAGGAATTGCAAGGTTACTTGGAGGCTGACAGTTTGCGCGGTCTCGCCGGCCTGCCAGTTAATTAAAGTGCGAGCAAGAAATTCAAACATGCACAAGCCGAACAAAAACAACAGATGTACGAGCAAAAAGTTGCATTTCATTGATAAGCATAAGTTCAGTACAAAAGGGGGGCGTAGCCTTGTTACATTGCAAAAAAAAAAAAAAAAAAAAAAGAAAGAAAGAAAGAAAATGTTCAATCAAGATCAAGGTTCTGCTCAGTCTCCTCAACCGCCACCTCGGCACTCAAGGTCGTTTGCTCGGGCAAGTTCTCCTCGGCTTCGGTGTCAAGGTTCTCCACCGACAACCTCCCAATCGCCATCGATCTTCCGTGATTTGGGGATGCATCGGATGGACTTTGATCGGCCGGTGTCTCGGCGGGAGTTTGCTCGGCTTGTTTCTGAGCGGCAGCTTCTTCCTCAGCCTCCTTCCTCGCCTCCACGATGAGCCGGTTTTGGGTGGCGCATGGCGAGGCCGCATGTAATCCCGATATGCTGGGGCGGGTTATTGAACATGTCGGAATCACGACCAAGGCCAACTTTCCCCACGGCGGCTCTCCAGCCGCACTGGAAAAAGATGTCCTTGGTAGCCCGGACTTGATGCTCGTATGTTTTCTCCCCCTAGGCGTAACCCTGGTCTTCCGCATCTTGCACTGCCTTTTTCTTCTCGCCAGTAAGCCATAGCTTATGAGCTCGGCGAGTATCGTGCTTGGCTTTTCGCGCCTTATTTTTATCCTCCTCACGGCCGAAGCTCAAGATTTCGTCTCGCTCGGCTTTGACGACCTCTTGCTCGGCCCTGAGCCTCTCTATCTCGGCTTTCTGGGTCTTGTTCTCCGTGATAGCATCGCGCAGGTTTTGGCGCAGCTTGATCATGCGATCATGGGCAAGATAATTCTTTCTGCGCGGCCTGCGAACCAACGAAAGATTGTTAGCATTCGGAGTCCGTGCAAAAAACCGAACAAAAACTTGAAGCTAAAGGTGTTCTACTTACCAGCACTATTGACTCTGCTGCCGAGCGAAGGACCTTAAGGTCAGATAGCTCGTCATGTATTTTCATGTCCTCGGGCAAGGCCAACCCCTTGGTCAAGTTGAAACCAAGTGAGTGATCCTTGTCCTCCTGGACCGAGTCTCCGAAATCGCCGGCCTTGATATACGAATCCGGGGCGCCTGCATCGGGGTGGCTGGGCCCTTGCCCTTGGATTTGCGCTCTTGCGTCGCCCAAATTGCTTGATGGTAGCTCTGGAGTCTTCATCGGCAAGACTCTGACCGGTTTTGTCTTTTCTCGCCCTTTTCTTCGGCCGGCTAGCCCTTGTTCTTGCTGCATGGCAGCACCGCCTTCACCGTTTCGGCGGGTGCAGAAGTTCCCCACGCTTCGAGGCCGACTCGCTGCCTCCGTGATCATAGACTTGATCACACGGATATTCGCCATCTCTTGCTCGGCGGTGAGTGGAACCAATCGACGGTGGAAGAGTTGGATCCGCTCGAGATGGAGACGCAGAAAGTCAACACGCGACTTTTGCGCTGCCTCGGTAGTGATATGTTTGCTCGGTCGAGCAGCTGAGGCTTCTCTCTTCCTCGGGGACACGAAGCAGAGCTCGGATTACTTCGGTGTTGGCTAGGTGATAGTCCACCGCCAAATGTTTATCTGCAAGAAGAGACCAAGTGTTAGTCCGCTAAACAAAATCATATTGAAATGCGTAAAGAAGATTGCGTCGTCCTGCTACTTACCAATGGGCCAAAGTCTTTCCTAATGTACTACCCCAGTATGGGTGCCCTGTCCTCATAATTACCAGACACCCGAGGAAGTCGCGTCGCTTGGCTTCTTTGTCCGGTTGCCTTCGGCGAGTTTTGCTCGCCCTTCTTGACTTTGAGGTACCAAAGAAACCCACCTTTGTTTTTGCTAAGGTCAGACAGGAAAATTTCTGCGAGGCCGAGATTGAGACCGAGCCTTCGGTTCAGCTCGACGACGCCATTTTTTATCTTGTATGTGTTGGTGGAAACTTGGCTCGGGCAAAGCCTTGTCTGTCTCAAAAATTCGCAGAGCAAGGGCTGGACCGGGAAGCGGATGCCGCCCTCTACTATGGAAACAACCGTGAAGGGGCACCGGTCTAAGTCTCCCCACGGCGTATCCCCCTTCTTGGCGAGCTCTAGAACTACGTCGTCCGGGATATTATAATCTCTACGGAATTCCGCCATTGCACCGGGTGAACTGACCTTAAACCGGTACTTCCCCATTATCTCGGTCTTATTTGGTCTAAGGTTTATCTCGGTCAAAAATGTTGGTGTGTTCGCTCGGATTTTGAGCCCCACCGTAAACAAGGTCGATCGGATTGGTCGGTCCTACTTGTTCTGCATATTGAAAAATAAGTCCAAGGGTTAGCACGGCGAATATTGCTCGGCTCCTATTGGGAATAGCTTAGTGAAGAACTTTGTCGTTTTACAAGTCCCAGCTCGGTTCACTTACATCTGCTACTAGGGCTCCTAGTTCGGTTCTAGCCCGGTTGGGATTTAATGGTTGATCTTGTTAATCCTTCTTCTCGGTTAAGATTTCATGCAAAGGTTTCATGTTCTAGCTCGGTTCACTCTACTCACCAACCTAATGGGATATTCAGCCCGGTCGCAGCCTCTACGAGAAGCCACAAACTGGTTTTTGCTCGGCTAGAGCCCTAATTGCGGATCTAAATGAATGTTTTGCTCGGTTTGGCCCAGTATTCATCGTGTTCATCCAGTTCTTCCTAAGTTCTTGGCCCATTCGTTCTACCTAAGGAAAAATGGGGGCACGAGGGCCCCCTCTTCTCTTCATTTCCATTTTCCTAGGGTGTGCAAGACTTAAGCAAAGAAAGACAACCCCAATGACTTCAAACAAAAAAGAACATGAAGAACAGTGGGACAAAAGTGAAAAACACGCTTGAAGAACTTGAAAATAGAAACTGAAAATGCAACGGTGGGGAAAAGCTTACCAGAAGACGAGGGTGGGCCTTGGAGAACTCGATCGCAAGATGGCGGAACGTGATCGAGCTCAAGACAAAGAAAGACAGAAAAGATGCAAGAGCGTTGGAGGCTAGGGTTTGGAGTTGAAGAAGGAAGTGAAAAGTGAAGGGTTTAAACCCTTCGTATAGGGTTTAATGATGGAGGGAATAACCCAAACGGCACAGCCGTTTGAAATTCGAGGCGTGGGAGACAGCTGGCTGCACGACCCAATGGCGTGATGACGCGTGGCACTGAAAACGCGGTTGTCAGTACGGCTATACGACCTTTGATGGGACTGAGGAGGCGATGGCCGGGCGACAGTGACAGCCCGGTGACTGAAGTGTCTCTAATTGAGGTAGCTCGGCGACTGAAGTGTCCCTCACTAGGACAGCTCGGCGACTGGAGTGTCCCTAATCAAGATTGCTCGGCGGCAGAAGTGTCCCCAATTCAACCATGGCTCGGTGGCAGACATAGCCTTGTTCAAGATCGGCCTAGCGGGGGTGCGATACAATCATAGCTCGGACACATTGGTAAACCCGATCACGATAGCTCGGATAGGTTTAAGGGGCAATTGTGAGGAGAGATTTACATTGGACTGTACGGCCGAGCAATGATGACATTTTGACGAGTGTACGCGCCGAACTAACAGTACTTGATGACGAGTGTGACGCCCTGAAGTTAACCTCACGACGGCGTGCCAAGAATCGACTCAGACGGCCGAGGAAATCGACCGTCAGCAAAGAATCGGCGTTGCGCCGCGCTCGCACGAGGTGAACGGAACTCAAGGCTGTAGACGATGCTGCCAAACTAGATGGCGCCGAGCTAGATGGTGCCCGGGCTACACTTGAGACGCGGTTAGCGCCGGTATGCGCCTAACCGGCCACGAGAGGAAGGCAGTGTCCGTGCGACCGAGGTGAACGATTGAACGGTTGGAGGCAGGCATGCCTCGCGACCGATTGATCGACATGAATCGGTCAGGAGTGGCTCGGCCGAGGTGGTCAGACCGCATGATCCCAAGGGACAGTTCGGTGCTATGTAGCCCGGTTGAGTTCGCGCAATGGATGTCTTCCGTCAAGTGATAGGCCGGTCGTGGTACCTCGGCTAAGGGTGCCACTTGGGCCAATGGTGTGAAGGAGAGGACAACTGCTCCACGAACGCCTCAATATCGTTAGGCAGTTCAGTGTGTGCTGGTGAAAGGACAGAACCTTTACACGCGTAAGGTAATGAGAGGCACGCACTGCCACCTGTCCAGGGAAGGACAGCAGAGGTAGTGCGCGCACGACCTTGAGGCTGCATGGCCAGCCTAGAAATCGGGGGAGAGATGAATGTTGAAGGTATGCGAACTCATTCTCACAAACATGCTCTTTTCATTGTCTTCTTCCTCTGTGAACTGACTTGAGCGTCGGAGGGTTTTTCCGGCACACCACCGCCGCAACACTCACCGTTGCGGTTGCGTAGACAGACGCTTACGTAAGCTTGACGTTCAAGGCGTACGGAGAGTAAAGGATATTCCACCCCCGTACAGTAGTTTATCCTAATTTTTTGTAGTGTGGTATTGGAATGCATTTCAGTATCAATGATCCTGTCAACTATCGATTTGCATCAGATAATATTAACTGATAAATCTATAAATAACGGTATCGAGGTCCAAAATGCCAAGTATAACATCCAATATTTAAAATCATATAGTGAAGCTCTTTCGTTGTTCATCGCACATATACACAAATTTATTATCGAATCACGTAAATCTTTACATGCTTGTGTGATTGTTTTGATTTTACTTCTTTCTATTTTTTCCATTGCCAAAACTAGCCAACATTCACTTTATTTTCTTCTTATTTATGTTCAGAAGTTCATTACATTAGCATAACTCTCTACCTCATTAGGAGGTCAAATATTCAAATCTCTTCTAAGCTTTCGATGTACCTGAAAAAAAAATATGCAAAAGCTATTCTTCCATAATTTTTTCGCAAAATATATAACTTGAATAATGTCACAGTGATATTTTTATACTGTTGAAAAATTTGCTAAGCTGGCAATTTGTTGTTTTGGAATAGAAAAATGATTCCTAAGTTCCTTCCCTACTGTTGTACAGGAAACAGATCCAATGTGATCAGAAATGACAAGAGATAAGAAAGTCCTTTCCACACTATCCAATTACTGGAAAAGCAAATAGCAATGGTTGAGGGCCACAATTTTTGTAGCTCAAATGGCTCAAAATGGTCAAAACAACGTCGTTTTGACAATTTTAAGCCATTTCAGCCATACAAATTGTGGCTCTCAAACATTTTTCAAAAGCAAAATAATGAAACACACACACAAACACACACAAAAAAAAAAAAAGAAAAAAAAAAAAGTGCATATTTGGTTTTGGTCAAAACAATCTATGTTCCCATGGAGAAGAAAGGTTTTGTGCTAAGCTAATCAAAATCACTTTTGCATTTGGAAACTGACTGTCGGCAATGGCACTACTCCAATCGCTAATAGAGTTGTTAGGTGCAACTCATATAAGTTGCTTAATTTATTTATTTATTTTTATATTTTATTTTAGGAATTTGTATCAGATTATTTGATATAATTTCTTCTTATGATATATCAGGTAAAAATAATTTAATTAAATTAAAAAAAATTAATTATTTAAAAATTGAAAGAGATGTTTTTGACTTTTATTTTTTAATTATCAACTTTACCTTACCAAAAATATTACACAAAGCAAACCTATGTCTATGATCATGAATGGGAATTCTTTCTTGATATTGTTTTATTGTATTTTGAAGTGTTTCTCATTATTCGAAAGTGTTATGATTTGAGCGTGTTGTGTGGTGAAAAATTACATGGTAGTCTTAAAATTTAAAATTTATTAGCTTAAATAGTGAAATTATCTATCATTTTTATGTTGATATTTTAAAACTACTGATTAGTGTCAATATGAATAAAATAAAATATTATTCCAAAATTACTAAGGCTATATTTAGTTGGAGGATTTGATGAGGAAAACGAAAAGAAAAAATGAAAGGGAAATGGAAATAGAAAGAAAAAGAGAAAGAATTGATAGGATTCGAATTTCAAACTATATATTTGGATGAGTTGGGAAATAGTGAAAACAATTTGATAAAAAAAAAAAAAAAAAAAAAAAAAAAAAAGAAAAAAGAAAAAGAGAGAGAGAATCCTCTTTCTCACGTAATACACAATTGAAGATCTCAAAAAGTTTAATTTATGAGATTGTTGAATTTAATTATATAAAAAAATTCGAGGTAGCATTTTTTTTTTTTCTCCTTAAAAAAATAGAATAAACGATTGTGGTTGTGAATTGTAATAAAGGATCGATAAGCCATGATCGATGCTTGAAACTTTTTTTCCCCTTTCTGTTTTGAGCCTGATATATTTTTTTCTTCTAAATTTTATTTCATTTTATTTTATTTTTTTAACTTACATAAACGAAATGAAGTTCTAGAAAGTCCAACTTATTTCTTAATTCATTTCTGTCTCATTTTCTTTTTCCTTATATTTTTTATTATAACAAAATAAAAAGTGAAATTATAGTATCATTTGGTAAAATTTTCTAAATATGATTTGAGAATAAGGTTACATTTTGAATTTGCAAGTTTTGAAATTATGATTTGAGTTTGAAAAATTAGTTTGGTTATAAGTTTTAAAAAGAGTTTTGAATTGAGTTTTGAAGAGAATTTTGAGTTTTTGAAATTAGAAAAATTATTTGATTAAAAAACTTAAAATTCATAACCAAACATACTATCCAAAATTCTATTTATAACTCATGAAAATTAAAAAAAATTCAAAAATATTTTTTATTTATAATATAAAAAAAATAGGTGCCACAAAAAACAAAAAGAAAAATAAAAAAAAATAAACTAAAAACTATTCTGATCAACCGGCCAAATGTTTAAGGAACGTCTGAAAAACAACCAAATTAGTTAAATTTTTCTACTTGAAAAAAAGTTTTCAAAAATAAATATAAAATTATAATTTAAAAACTTAAAACAAACACCACACACAGTGTTCTCTCATATTGTCAGTAGACAGTTGTGATACGTCTGAACTGTTTTCACATCTCATTGACAGATAATATTGGATGGACTATGCTTGGGGAACCCAAAATGTCAAAAGTTTGTAGCTCTATCGCTTCATGTGCAGTTGCATGGATGGTAACATCACGTGAAATTGTTCTTTTTGATTTATTTATTTTTCTTCATTCAATTATTTAAGAGTATTACTATATACTTTTAAGAATTAGATTTAATTTTTAAGCACAATAATATAATAATTAATTAAAATATTAAAAGTAATTTTTTTTAATATATTTTTTAATCATTCAACCAATCATATTACTTATATATTATTAAGTTAAAAAAAAAATAAATTTAAAAAGTGAATTTATATGTGATTTCAATACCAACAATGTTTCATTGGGTTACTTGTGTGTGAGTAAAAATATTGGATTTAATCATATGATATTATGTGATAGTATTGTTAATCAACGATATTTTTTATATGATAAAAGAAAGTTACGTAATTGGGTTATGGAGAGATAGAGATTATCCATTTAATTCCATTTATAATTGTTGAATAAAAAGTTTTATTTTAATTTTTTATTAGAAAAATAATGTCACTCTTACATGTAATATATATAATTTTTGGCACTCAGACCAACCGTCTAAATTTAATATTTTTGAGGTAATCGTTTAGTTTTAATTGATTTTTTAAATATTGAATTTTTTATTTTTCATAATTTTTTAAAGTGATTTTTTTAAAAATATTTTATGCGATGTTTTTACTTTTTAAATACACTTAATTTAGGGAAAATTTATCAGAAAGTCTTATACAGCTAAATTATGTTCCATTTGATCCCTCTGATTTTTTGTTCGAGCAACAAGTCCTATTGCAGCGGGATTGCTAACTCTCAAGTCCTTTTTTGAATGTATGTGGCTGGATGATGGACGGATATGCCCTCACGTGATTTATGGGAATGTTTTGCGGTTTTTGGGTATGTGTAATCCCAAGTTTTGTACGGATGGGAGTGCTGAATATTCGTTCATAAAGTTTTCGAAGTAGGGTTTTCGTTCTGAGTGCATTTCTACGGTGTGGCAGACCAAAAGTGATACAGTTAATGTCAACACCATCCGGGGCCACATAGGTACGTGGGAAATTTTGTATTGTTCAGTCCTCCCCCATCATGTGCCAAAACTGCATGTATCGTGTCACACAGCATCATAGTGACCTTCGAACCATAACAATCAGTGGGGACTGTATGCTTTGTACACATTAACATATTCGTCAACTGATTCATGTCACACACAGTCACGCAATTTTTAACGAACCAGTTGCTGGTTCTTACACCGTACTTGGTCCGAGAACGGGGAAATCATTCATTGGCAAGTTCATTTTTCAAAAACTAATGTATTTAAGACTTTTATGCCTTTCTAAGTGTGATACACAGTCGGGTTTTCAATAGTATTCATATATTAATTATTTCATTTCGTTACGACGGATCATTTCCACATTCTTAACTCTGCATAATTGTTTACAAATACCTGTGCTTTTTGTAGATAGACGGCTTCATGATGCTTCTATCTTGTTACCGGTCCATAAATGTCGCATATAGTTTGCAACCGTCACACACATTTTCCAAACTTGTCAATTATGTGTGTTCGAAGTTTGACGAGCTCCTACCGGGAACAATTCTATTATTCTACAAGATCCCAGGCTACAACAATTTCTCATTACAAAATGATGTCGACATGTAGAATATGGTTTGTCTTGCCCATTCATTCTGATTGCAGATAGTTGACGTGCTCATTGAACAGCACCACTGTGTGGGGAACAATATTCCTGATAGTGAACTGGCGGCCATTCACGCCCACAATACTATTGGGGAGATGGTACTAAGTGAGTTTGAAACGAACGACAATGTGGACCTACTGCAATCATTTTGTCCACACAAAGAGAAGGTCTTCCTTTCCGCTCTATGGGCCAATGGATTTACCCACATCGGACAACATTTCGAAGGTGGGGCTTCCGAATTTCGCAATGTCCTATAGAAATACACCGTGGAATGTGGGTTCTAGTTTAAGTTCGTTAAAAATGACTCTATTCGAGTAACGGCTGTTTATGCTATGAATGATTTGAAGAGCTGTACGTGGGCTGTTCACGCACGAAAATTGAAGGCCAATGGATTGTTCTACCTTTCGTAAGTGGAATAGTGAACACATTTGTGGCATTGCTATCCATATATCCACAAACCTACTTGTTTGTTCTAAGCTTGTCATTGACATCATAGCTGAACGTGTGCGTGGCAGGCTACTAACACGTCCCATTGAAGTTATATTAGACTTGAAACAAGATTACAGCCTGAACATCACGCATCTGCGTGGGCGTGGCTAAGTCGAAAAGCAAAAGTTTAACCGCTTTGGTGCACATTCCATTTTGTTCGATCAGTTGCATTGGTATAGTAATGCGGTAATGGAACACAATCCCGGAACCTACATCAACATTGAATACGATGACCCCACACACAAGTTTATACGATACTTCATATCATTCAAAGAATGTATTGACGGGTTTAACCATTGCCGGCCATTGCTTTTCCTAAACGCCACGTTCCTTAAAGGACGATTCAAAGGGCTTTTACTTGCAGCCATTGTGAAAGATGGGAACCAAGGTCAATTCATTCAACTTTTGAAATGACATTACAACATTTACATGCACCCAAACATATCACATGCAGAATTTGTGTTGCTGTCATTCACCTATACTGCCAAATTTTTCATAACACACCTTGTGCACATAATAAAATGAACCCCAAAATTACTTCGGCTGTGCAGGGTTATTTCCCTTAGTTTATGCAGTTGTTGACTCTGAGAACACCGCCAATTGGTCTTGGTTTCTTCAACATCTTGCCCAGGTGGTGCTTGGGAACAAAACCCTCACATTTATATCAGATAGGAATCTTGGATTGCTTGAAGCAATGCCCATCGTATTCCCAAATGCAGAATACGCTTTCTATCTCCAACATTTGCAAAGGAATCTAAGGGACCAACTGCGGTACTCAAACAACATGCATTGGGCTAGTTTGGTAAGCAAATTACGCCATTGCGCATACGCACCAACTGTCACCGCTTTCAACCACAAAGTTGAACAATTCCATAAATCAGGACGTGCAGTAGCATCCGAATTCTTAGCAAATGCACATTTGCGAAATTGGGCAAATGCATTTTTCAAGTATGTTACAATTGTTCCTCACAACACTCACTTGTACAAAACATACTGACATAATGTTCGTACTTATTTTCCGAAATGTACACCTCATTTTGAAGGGGAAGCCTTACGGTGAGATGTGTTCAAATACTGTGGAATCATTTAACTCATGGGTGTGAGAAGCGCGCAACTCCTAATCACAAGAATGGTTGACAGCATTAGATCCAAATTAATGCGGCAAATGGCGAAGTGTAGACTTGCAACCCAAATATGGACTGGCACCATATGTCCTAAAATGGAGTCCCGTCTTGAAAAAACATTCAATGAAGGGAGGTCATAGAAAGTGAGCCAATCAAACGCTGACGTGTATAAAGTCCACTTTTTCCCGTCGGTCACTGTTGATACTAGACACCGCACTTGTTCATGTTTCAAATGGCAGCTCAATAGGTTTCCGTGTGCACATGCCATGGTCGCCGTATGAAAGAGTGGTCGGGATTTGAACAAATTAGTTGAACCGTATTTCCATGTGGTTGAATACCGTTCAACTTATGCTGCAAGCGTCTCCCCAATTCCCACTGTGGAGTAACCACCGTTCAACCCACGTGATTACATCATCAATCCACCCGCTGTGAAATGTCCATCTTGTAGGCCAAAGAAGAAGAGAATTCTGTCAAAGGGAGAGCAAGTGCAGCAAATCAGATGCGGCCGATGTGGACGTACAGGAAACAACAACAAGAAAACATACAATGAATCAATTTAATCACGACGTCACAGTCAGACCCGTTTACAATAATAGCTTAGCGAGTTAAATGTGCAATGCTCACTGGAAAAAAAAGTCCTCCGCATAAGCAATGCTCACTGGAACAATTAAATTTACATGTCTTCCTTCGGATAATCGTGTGCGACGACATATGGCCATTTTTTTTTGATAATTTTGTATCTCTTGGTGCTCTTAGTTATTAATAGTTGTTTTCCTTCAAGTAATTGAGCAAGTGTTTACACCACAACATATTTGGTAGTAATGTTACACCCATTCACAAACAAACATGCATCGCATACACCACATAGATCTTCTGACCTTTTTACACTGTTTCAACCAAACCAACTTTAGGCTTGTGCGCGAATGTTTGTTATAGCGGGAAATGAATGTGTGTATGTGTTATGTGGGGGCAGAATGTTTGAATGGCCAAAAAACCCAGATGTAACACGTGATGGGTTATAGAGGCAATTGTGCTTGTTATACTTTATTAATTTAATGGTTACAAAAAAATTGAAGCTTTCAGCTTTAAACCTAAGTTGGTAACTACTGTATAGTATGCAATTCATACCGAATCACGTAACACATACACACATTCATTTCCCCTTACAACAAATAGTTGCACACAACCCTGACTATTGAACGTAGGTTGTTGACACACCAACAATGTAAACAACGACATGAGAGTGCCAATGCAATCCCTACGTGATAGGTCATGCAGTGTTGCAACACATACACATCCCCAATAAGTAAAAAAAACAACACCAACTTCAAACCCTATAATGCATGTACGTCAACAAACCATACAAACAAAACATAATGTATACCAAACATATAAACTCCAACATAAATATCACTTTCTGATTATATCTAACAAAAAATAACCATAACAAAACCCAACACCAAACAGCAACTGCAAACAATCAAAACATATGATCAATTCAAAAATAGGTAATTGTTGAATTTATTGGGGCCTACCAATGTGACTTCTTTAAAAAAAACTAATTTAACATTAATACTGGAATTAGTCGTTGTCCATAGCAACGGTATGTTAACCCAAATGCTGTCACCCCACCAATTGGCCCATGTTGCTCGCTACCCCTCGTATAGGATCACTTACGAAAAGCTTCACCATGTTTGCTCGCAAAACATTTTAGTTACCTCCTTTCAAAGAGCGCCCTACCTCCATGTGATGCACATATTGCCGCATTATAGCGCAAACAATTATCGCACAGTCCATGGTGCAACAAGTAACACACTTCAGTTACGTTAACAACATACAAATCACACGATACACAACTTCAGCCTCGGTATCATTGCATTCGTTCTGCTTACCTTTCCAGACGTTGATAGGGGCACTCGGCGACTGATTCCATCGGCATGTCAAAATCTTGCGTACCAACCAATTGGTCTAACCTATGCACAACCATCGATTGTTGTTGTACGTCCGTTACCATGTTTTTCTGCACAAGTTATCCACAAGTCAACCCAAGCACACGACATTATAATAAAGTCCATTGCCATCCCAACCCACGCAAGTTATCCACAAGTCACATTAACTCACCAGTTTAACAACCTTAGAATAATGAACACCGCTGGTTTCGAACCATAACAAATTAGAGATTCAATTTCAAGCACATGACATGAAGTTTCCCAAAAGTAATGACAACCCATAACAACTTCATGCTTAAAATAACAACATACATAACAACATGTATTTAACAATTTCAATACATCTCCCTCAACATTGAGGAATATTACAAAGAAAAGCAATTGAAACATTTTCAAACAAGTCCAAATATTTGGAGCGGACTTCCACCTCCCATTCCCACGTCGCTTCCTCAACCCCATGGTGTCTCCACAACACCTTTAACAACGGTATAGTTTTACCCCGGAGCACTTGCTCCCGGGTATCTAAAATTTGAACCGGTCGCTCTTCATAAGAGGCATCCTCATCTACTTCCAAATCAATCCAATCAAGCACATGTGAAGGGTTAGGTTCATACTTCCTCAGCATAGATACATGAAATACGTTGTGAACCCCCAAAAACTGTGGCAGTAAAGCTAACCGGTATGCCACTTCCCCAATTCGTTCTAAGATCTCAAAAGGCCCAATGAACCTTAAGGACAATTTACCACTCTTACCAAATCTCATCATACCCTGCCTTGGTGAGATTTTTAGAAACACATGGTCACTAACTTCAAAAGATAAAGGTCGTCTCCTCATATTGGCATAACTCTTTTGTCGGCTTTGGACCGTCGCTAACCTCTTTCGAATGAGAACAACTTTCTCGGTTGTCTCTCTAACAATTTCTGGACCCAACAATGATGCGTCATCTACCTTGGCCCAACAAACCAGCAATCTACAAGGTCGACCATACAAGGCCTCAAATGGCGCCATCCCAATACTAGCTTAGTAACTATTGTTATATGCGAACTTAACCAATGGTAAATGCTTCTCCCATGACCCCTTGAAATCAAGGACACAAGCTTTAAGCATGTCCTCCAAAATTTGAATGGTACGCTTCGACTGCCCATCGGTTTGAGGATGGTAAGCAGTGCTAAAGATCAACTTAGTTCTCAATGCCTCTTGAAGGCTTTGCTACAATCGGGCAGTAAAATGAGGATCTCTATTTGATACAATGGTCACAGGGACTCTATGAAGTTGGAATATCTCTCTAATGTACAACTCTGCCAAGCGTTCAACTAAGTCCCCAATGCACATCAGAATGAAATGGGTAGACTTAGTCAACCTATCAATAATTACCCAAATGGCATCATTGCCTCGTTGTGTTCTAGGAAGCCCAACTACAAAATCCATGGTAACGCGCTCCCATTTCCACTCGGCTGTCGGTAAGAGTTGTAACAAACCCGCTGGTCTTTGGTGTTCAGCCTTCACTTGTTGACAAGTAAGGCACTTCGTTACAAATAAAGCAACATCCCGCTTTATACCTCTCCACCAAAACTGACGACTAAGATTATGATACATTTTAGTGCCTCCCGAGTGTACCGCAAGGCGTGAGTGATAGAACTCCCCGAAGTACTTCCTCTCTACAAAATTCTGGTACAAACAAACGGTCTATGTAATGTACACTCAGATCTAAGTGAACGTTCAAACCTTTCTCTTCCTTCTCATTGGAAATCTTAACACGGATTGTTTCCACATCACGGTCTCCTCATTGTGCCTCTATGACCTTACTAACCAAGGTAGGTTGAGCATTCAAAGTAAACAAGGTAGTACTCTCTTTGGACTCTCCCAAGTGCAAATCAAACTTGCTAATAACATCTAGCATATCCCATTTCGGAATGGCCACACTTGCCAAACTACTCATAGATTTCCGACTCAAAGCATTAGCCACTACATTGGCCTTTCCTAGATGATAGTGTAACTCAAAATCATAATCCTCCACAAATTCTATCCACCTCTATTGACGTAAGTTCAAGTCTTTTTAAGAAAACAAATATTTTAGACTCTTATGATCGGAGAAAACTTCAAACTTCTCGCCATACAAGTAATGCCTCCAAATTTTCAAGGCAAAAATTACCACTGCTAATTCTAAATCATGGGTGGGGTAATTCTTCTCGTGAGTTTTCAATTGTCGTGATCCATAGGCCACAACTTTTCCTTCTTGCATCAAGACAACCAAGTTCATCCCTGAACGCATCACAATAGACAGTGTAATCCAAACCCCTTTCCGGAATTATCAAGACCAATGTTTTAGTCTATCTAGTCTTAAGTTCTTGGAAAGACTTTTCACTAGTCTCATTCCACACAAACTTGACACCCTTCCTAGTCAACTTAGTCAAAGGTGCAACTAGTCTAGTGAAGTCCCTTACGAAGCGTCGATAGTATCTTGCTAACCCCAAGAAACTCCGGATCTCAAAAATATTCTTGGGTTGTTCCCAATCTTGTACCGCGTCTATCTTTGAGGAGTCTACAGTTACTCTCTCACTCGACACTACATGGCCCAAAAATTTCACCTTGGTGAGCCAAAACTTACACTTATCAAATTTGGCATACAAATGGTGCTCCTTAAGCAATTCAAGCACTACCCATAAGTGAGCCTCATGTTCCTCCTCGGAGGTTGAATAGATTAAGATGTCGTCCACAAAGACGACAACAAAAAGGTCCAAGTATTCTCGGAAAATTCGGTTCATCAAATCCATAAAGGAAGCTAGTGCATTAGTCAACCCAAAAGGCATTATAAGGAATTCATAGTGGCCATAATGCGTACGAAAGGCCGTTTTCTGGATGTCCTCCTCCCAAACTCTCAACTGATGATACCCCAACCTCAAATCTATCTTTGAGAAGCAACGAGACCCTCTAAGTTGGTCAAACAAATCATCTATTCTAGGTAGTGGATACTTGTTCGTAATGGTAACTCGATTCAACTTGTGGTAATCAATACACAACCACAACGATCCATCCTTCTTCTTCGCAAAGAGAGCCGGTGCTCCCCAAGGCGATGTACTAGGGCGAATGAAGCTCTTGTCTAAAAGTTCTTGGAGTTGAATCTTCAACTCATGCAATTCGGCTAGTGCAAATCTACACGGTGACATGGAAACTGGTGCCGTGCAGGCAATAATTTGATGGAGAACTCTATGCCCCGGTGGGGTGGCAAACTAGTAAGATCCTCGGGAAAGACCTCTGAGTATTCACGAACTACCCTTGGTAATTCAACACGGGCCCCGTCACTCTCGCCATTCAAGAGTGTTGCAAGAAGGCCACTAAGCTTGCTCTTACTATGAGGGTCAAAGACTAGCAACAAGTCCCCGTCCACTCGGTTCCCCAAAGAGTAAAAACAATCACCACCTGAGGTGCAAACTGTAACTCTCTGACGGTAACAATCTATCACAGTTCGGTACGAACATAACTAGTCCATGCCTAGGATGACATCAAAACTCGACATATCTAGCAATACAAAAGCAAACGGAAGTTGACGCTCGGCAACTTCTATCTCACAATCATGACACCCCAGGTCTAAATCAATCACACCCTCAACAGGTGACTCTGCTCTAAGTGGAGACGTTAATTGTGTCACCTCTAACCTCAACGTAGAAACAAAAGCAGTATATATAAATGAATGAGATGCACCCGTGTCTATCATTACATTAGCCAAAGTATTGCACACAACAAAAACACCTCTCACAACTGAGGTTCCCAGAATCGCCCGCGCAGTAAGATACATATACACGCCTTGTGGCCCCTAATGAACTTGCTCCTCTCTCAGAACATAGGCCTAATGTACTGACTGAGCCGAAACGGTTCTTTGATTTGCTCGTGAAGCCTGAGTTAAATGAGCCTGCTGGTGACTCTGAGTTTGTCTCGACCTTGATGCACCAGATGTGCCTCCCAACTGTGGGCAAGTTCTCTTCATATGCCTCGGCTGGCCACACTGATAACAACTAAACCCTTGGCCTCTATTTTGAGACTGAGACTGACTCTGAGATTGGTTAGGTGGTGGCGGTAACATCGGCTTCCCTTCTCCATTCTGTGGGCACGAAAAGGCTTTATGACCTAGTTGGCTACACTTGAAACATGAAAAACTACTCGATGCACTTTTTCCTGGGCTTGCACTAGGCAAAGGAAAAGTGGATCTAGGCTGTTGTGGTTGGGACTGGGGTGGAAAAGTGTTCCTGCTCTTCTTGTTTTGCCTATAGTCTCCTTGAGACTCCTGGCCCCTAGACCTTGAACCCCGAAGCCTCTCCTCCTCGGCTTGTATAGAAATCTCTACGTGTGCCGCCGACTCCACAAGATGGTCATAATTCTGAATCGTATTGCCGACAATCTTGAAGAAGATCTTGGTTCTAAACTTCTTCTCAAATTCTATGCAACGGCGCTCTTCCGTTGCCACTAACTCTGGTGCAAACATGGACAAACTAGTGAAGACCGCTTCAAACTCTGCCACAGACATGTTAAGTTGTCTGAGGTCTTGAAACTCTTGCCTCAATCTCTCTCTAGTAGTGGGAGATAAGTACTTATCTTGGAAAACAACCACAAAGGCTTCCCATGACGGCTCCACTCTACCCTTGGCATATTTTCACCATTGACCCGCATCTCCTTTAAGGTAGTAACTCGCTAGAGTCACTCTCAACTCACTATCATCAATGTGAAGCATCTCAAATGTCTTCATAGTTTGTTCGAGCCATTCATCCACTTTCTTAGGCTCGGACCCACCATGGAATTCATCCGGTTTGGCCTGTAAAAACTCCCTAGTAAGGAAACTCGCTCTTGCCTCTAAGGTGTTCTCTTGGCCTTGGTTCTCCGCCCTCAACAAGTTCATAGCCCCTGCTATTTCTCTAGCTAGGGCCCTCATTGCGGTTTGACCCATTTGCTCTGCTTGTTCGGCCATATTAGCTTGGCTTGACTCTTCTTCTTGCACCAGGACCTCCTGGACCGATACCTCATGCACACCTCGGTGGGCCCTACCACGCCTCCCGCCTCTACCACCATGGGTTTGACCTCGTCCTGACATCCTTAAGGGACAATAGAAATAATTCAGCACACTAACCCATACGTGCTCGTAACCTACCTCACACAATAATTCTATATATATATATATATATTTTCTACTATATATAGACATTTCCATTTCACTCCACATAAGCACTTAGTCATGTAAACACATACGCATTATCCTTTCATGATGAAATTCGTCCCATGAAAAATCAAGAATTCTTAGTAGAACGAGTATTGATCAAGTACCCTTCTAAAAAGACCTAAAGGAATTTAACAGGTTCAAACAACATCCCAAAAGTTAAATCCCAAACCCATATAGCCACATAAGCATGTTATCACAAAATCACAAAAACTTAACATCTTCCTATCATGCTCCTATTATGCAACATGAACCCAACGTGGTAAAACCACCACTTCCCACGAGCTCCAAGTATTCGAATGCGGTAGCTCTGATACCAAGTTGTAACGCCCCAATTTTCATACCCAAATGATAATACAATAATCATGGTTCTTTAAAGTAAAACTGAAAGTAAATCTTCACACTTGCAATACATGGTACAAATAATCCTCATGCGATAATATATTCACTTCAAATCAAGATGACATAAACAAATAAATACCGTCATGGGTTTACAAGTTTCCAAGGCTTAGGCCCGGTTACAAAAATCGGTTATTCAAACCATACAAATATAGCCACTGGCTTACAAAATAGAGTCACACAAAGTGAGAGCATTGTACTCCCAACACACATGTTTCCACGCCCTCAGTTGGGCGGAATCACCACGTCTTTTTCTGCACAATAATCTCGTAGGGTGAGCATAAAGTCCAGCAGGAAATTCTTAACAAAGTATATACATTTTATACATGTCTCAAAAGATGTATGCATATGCCATGCTATGTCTTTTTGCAAATAAATTACATCTTCATCTTTTGAAAATCATCATGCTCAATGATGCCATGTAATTCCATTGTTCAAAACTTAACAATTTCATTCAAGGGGCGGTAAATACAACTCTAGTAATCCTAGGTCGGTGTCTGCAAGTAGACTACACAAGTACTACCAATTTGTCATTTTTACCAGTATTAACCGGAAGGCTCGACACCTATTCGCACGGGTTTTCGGTCTTTCACCTCAGACACTTAGGCCAACTTATCAATTTCATCTACACCACCTTTCAAGACTTACCAACATATTTACCCTAAAACCATTTCATGAAAACTTTTTTCTCAACATTTTTTCTCAATGCAAAGTTTTCAAATTCAATTTCAAGCCTCTCATAAATCAAATGAATTGATATTCCAATGTATCAATTAATAATGCAATGCAACATTTCTTTTATGTTCAATCCACCCACACAATATACCATTGCGATCAAAATCCCAATTTCCTCTTTTCAATACCATTTCACAAGATGCATATACATATACACTTATATTTCAATTCATCCAAGGAACAACATATTTTCTACACTTTGAGCATTCTCAACAACTTAGCCATTTCAAGACTATAACAACATTTCTTTGTTTTAGAACAACAATTTCCAAAACACCCATTTATTTGGCACACAAATAACTATGACAACATCTTTCAAGAATTTTGAACATCTTTTAAAAACCCCCAAATTTCTAGGTTTTCTCACTAAAACCATTCATCTTCAAATGTTTGAGAAAATCTCACCAAAAACATCTATCTTCAATCAACATAGTTCAAGCCTTCAATTTCTATTTAAAAGGAATAAGAAAGTAAACCCACTTTCAAAATCACCCATCTTCTTGGTTCAACAATCAATTTTCAAAATAATTCACAAGATGATTTTGAAAATCATCTAAATCTTGCAAAAACATATATATAACTCAAAGAAAATCCCTACCTCAAGTTTGAAGAAGAAAAGAGTTAAAACCCCCAAAATTTACGATGCTTAAACTCGATCTCCATCGCACACAACGAAACCCTCGAGACGTTAACCAACTTTGATGAAGGAACAATGGTGAAACTCAATTGGATCTTAAGAAATCAAGATTTGTATCTAGTTTTGTGTAGGAAAATATAGAGAGAAGGAAGAGGAAATGTTTTTAGAGGGAGAGAGATATATAAAAGTGACATTCAATTAGCCCAAAGCGAGGAGAAAAAGAGAAAAAAACCTGGATCTCACCTACTCCAGCGCGAGCTCTTCTTCTCTTCCGCGCGTGCGTGCTCCAAGATGCGTCGACTAACACCCAAGACGTGCGGCCCTTCTTCCCCCGCACCTCCAGTCGCACATGCCTTTTTAGTAGTGTGCTTCAGCCCCTACCTTGTTTCCCGCACGTGCGGCCCTGACTCTCAGCCCGAAAATTTCTCGGTTCAACTTCCGACACTTCGGACCAATCTTGCACTCTCCGGGACAAAATGAAATCCAAGACCGAAATAACAAGAACAAGAATGTTTTGAGAAAAACTCCTAAACACTACTAACTCAACGAGCAACAAGACTCCAAGTTGAAACTGACACTCTACAAGTGTAAACCAAAAAGGTAAACAAAGAGGAACAAAAGACGCACAACAAAACTGGTCGTCACAAATTTCACCCAAACATCATTTTCCATCACAATCCAAAATTAGTGTTTTAATATATTTGGAGCTTTCACCCCCTTTTTATATTAGATGCTAATTTTCAATATCCATAATCCATAAGGCTTTGTTTGAATCTTTGGGAAAAATTGAATAAAACTCCATTTTTAAAGCATAAAACTCCATTTCTGAACATAAACATCTCATAAAGCATCATAGTCACAATAATACTACATAATCATCCTCAAAATAAAGAAATATTAGATTAAAAATAACACTACCTCAAAAGTGAGAGCAAAGAATGCAAGATCCAACAACAAATCTGCACGAAAATGAAATCCAATAGGTGAAGGTGATGATCTTTTCATGGGTTTCCCTTTTCACAAGGGATCTAGGCTTGAATCTTAGTGTAAAGTGAGATTTTTGAAAAGAGAAAGTTAGGGTTTTTGGAGGTTAGGGGAATGGAAAGAAGGAGGAAAAGAAAAAGTGAGAGAAATAATAAAAAAAAGTAACTTCTAAGTTGCTGATATCGCGCAGACCGTTCGAGCGATGAACTCAATCTCTTAGCATTTTGGTCTGCAAAGCAAAGTACTGGTTGCCCACTCTTCACCGGTTGCCCACTCTTCACCACTCATGCTGGAAATGACTAGTCACACAGACTCGGTTCCTAAGGTACTCCCTATACGTTAACCTTATTTCTATATGTAACTATTTAAGTAAATGTTTTCATTTAACTTCTTATATTTATATTTTATTTGCTTAAATTTATAATGTAAATGAGGAAACACTCTCCATTTGGATTCAAAGAAAAATACAAAAGAAAAAAAAATTCAAAATCCAATTAAATCAAAAAGTGGTTCTTCTAGTTTTAGTACAAAAATAATTTTTCGATTGGAATTTCTAAGTTTGACGTTGAAGAAAAGTAGTTAATACCTCATAGAAAAATCCCTTAAAATCAAATTAGACTATTTAATATGTAAGGAACACTTATCGCCAAAAATTACTTTGAAAATCACAAGTTTTAAAAAAAAAAATTTACACTTAAATTTTTTTTCAGGCTCAGCACAATTTTTGATAGAAAACTTTTTTAATACAACCAGACTTATACAAAAAATAATAAGAATCAAGTCTCAACCCAAGCCGTTACAGTGGATAGGGTTTCCCCCAATGTGCTTGCAACCTAATATGCTGACCACAACATCATATAGAGATACATGAGAGTCAGGGTTGTAAAATAATTAACCAAATATTTAAACTCGATTGATTAAAAACTCGTTTGAGATTCGCTTTGTGAATAAGTTGTCAAATTTGATATTTTGAAAAATAGTCATTTTTTAAACTTGGTTCAACAAATTTTTAAAAAAAAAAAAAAAAAAAAAAAACTATATTAAAAACACACAATTGGTTTGGTTCAATAAGGTTCTATACCATAAAACGGAAAAATTACTGCACATGACCCCCAAAAAAAAAAAATTTAAATAAATAAATAAATAAAAGAAAAATGTTTGGTAATTTAAAATTTTGTAGCTCAAATGATTCAAATCTGTCAAAATGACGTTGTTTTACTCTCAAAATCTGTCAAAATGACGTCGTTTTAAGTGATTTGAGCCATTTGAGCCACAAAATTTTGAGCTACCTAGCATTGTAGTAAATAAAATTAAGAAAAATGTTTTGTAGCCCTAAAAACTGTGGCCCTAATGGCCCTAATTTCCTGTTTGGGTAAGTTTGTTTTTTTTTTCTTTTTCTTTTTTACCTGATATGGAAATTAGGGCCATTAGGACCACTAATTTTTGAGCTACCAACCAAAGCCCTAAAATTAAACACAGGTGCAAAAAAACAAAGAAAAATGCCTAAGACCCCCAGCTGGGGGTGCTGGGGGTCATGAATGAAACTCATTGATTGGTCAAAAAAAAAAAACTGTTTTTTTTTTTTTTTTTTTTTTTTTGTGTTTTCAGCAAATAGGGACTTGCCACCTCACTGGGGGTCGACCCCCAGTGGGGGTCTGAATCATTGCCGAAAAACAAAAACAAAAATGGGGAGTGCAAGTGATTCTTACCCTAAAGATTCTCACCTTTTAGTAAACTTTTGCCCTAGTCACCACTAAATAGTAACTTCCCCCCATAAAAATTGAGTAAAAAATTGGAAAGATTACTTAAAAGTGGGACAAAATAAAAAAAATTATAAAAATATTAAGGGTGCAAGTAATTTTATAATGAGGTGTAAATAAAAAATTAGAGGGGTGTAATTCTCATATGTACCCCACTATGTTTAGATTTTATTTATTTATTTATTTTTTTATCTGTCCAACTGGGAAGCAATTTCCCCTAAAAAAATTCAAAATCAGCTCAATTAAAAAAACTTGAAAGATTAACGAATCAAATTTCAACATATTTTTATGAATTAAACTTGTACTCACTCAACTCAATTAATTTATTGCCTCAAATCAGGGATGGACTGGTGCGTAGACTCTCAGGGGCCACGGTCCCATCTTAAATAATTTTTTTAATTAATATATATTATTTTTGAACAACAAAAATGAATGCGAGTTCTAAAAGTTGAGTTCTAAAATGATATTAAATTGTCTTTTTCTTACTCTTATTTTGTCTTTTATCTCTCTTTTCTATTTTTTTTTTTAGTGATGTCAGTTCATTAAAACTGTTGGAGAACAGCTCTAATTAGAGCTCTTTAACAAAGCCGTTTGAACAAAATGTCAAATGACCCTCTGCTTTAAATTGTCTTTTTCTTACTCTTATTTTGTCTTTTATCTCTCTTTTCTATTTTTTTTTTTAGTGATGTCAGTTCATTAAAACTGTTAGAGAACAGCTCTAATTAGAGCTCTTTAGCAAAGCCGTTTGAACAAAATGTCAAATGACCCTCTGCTTTTGAGTTTGTCATTGTCAAGTGGACCCACCTAGTTATTAGATGGCCCACGTCTCTTTACAAATAATAATAATAATAATAATAATAATAATAATAATGTTATTATTATTATTATGGAATAAAAAATAAAATATAATTAAAAGTTCAATCTGAAAGCACACGGAAAAAAACTCTTGACTTGCTTCACATGCACGCCGTCTTATTGATTAAAAGCGTAGGGATTTTTTTTGAAGTCGAATCAATTAAAAAAAAAGTGCTACTTCTGTTAGTCTTCTATTCATATTTTCTTTTTATTGTCATTTTTAATTTGTAATATTTTTATTATTATTATTTTTTTTCAATGTCATATTGATAAAATTGTAATTTTTTTTTAATTTTATATATTAAGAAAAAATCATGAATTAGGACATATGATTTCAATTATTAAGATTTTTTTTTATTTTTTTATTATCATATTTGGAGAAATTTAATTTTATTCAAATTAAGTGTTATATAAATTCAAAATTAAAATGAATTGAGACTAGTATAAAATTTATGTTGAATCTGAATTTTGAATTTTTAAATTTATATAAAATTTGTTTTAATTACATTTGTTATTCTAAGCACAAAAAATTTATATCGTGACTCCCTGCAAATGAATTCCTTATTCTATTCCTGTCTCAAATAAAACTAGGCTGGCAAAAAAAATTCACTAGGCTGGCAATACAAAAAGTGAGTGAGGAAAAGCAGAAGTTCATATTCCCTAATGCTTCAAATTAATCTAGTGAAAAATTTTATGAATAAAATATAATAATTTATCTTTGCTAAGTAGTTGGGAGCTGTGAGATAAAAAAATGACTCATATATCACATAATATTTCAAGAATATCTAATAATTTTTTATTTCACGCCGACAAAGCCATCCTTTTTTTTGACTTTAAATGCCCACAGACAAAAGGTCCCGTAAAAAATAAAAATATTCGAGAACATAATCTTGTTAGGTTTTCTTTTGAAGTACATTTTTGGGTTGCTTGAAATCTTGTTCGCTACTCTAAAAGCAGAAATCATCAAAAACAGAATTTGTATTTCAATTACGTAAAACAATAGTGCGAGTTAACATGAATTTAGTTGTAAAAGATGCTGAATGAAACAAAAAGAAGGTAAAACTGAGAATCAATTACGTAAGAATCCACAGAACAATTCACTTAACATGAATTAAGATGCCAACTTTTTTCTGTAAGTCAACCCTCCTCCACTGCTTTAAGGATGTTTTAAGTAACATAATTGACGGAGTAAAATTATCACACAGGATTAGATATGATTCTAACAGACGAAGAATTTAGAATTCACAGAAAGAAAGCCTTAAATCTACAAGGAAGATATGGTGAAGATATTATTGATCAAAAGTTTTTTTACCCTAAAGCATACACGACTATCTATACTATTATATATAGTCTGCACCCGAGTTGGCGTAAATTGTCATCTCTGTTTAGTTTTTTACAAAATACATTCACCTAACTACAATAGTTTCTTTGCTTCATATACGTGCCAGACCCAATTCAAATAAAAATTTGATCCTTCTTGCAATTTTAATAGCACACATAGCTAGTTTATAATATGAAAAGTTTTAATCAATGTTTTGAAAATCGGACCAGTGAGGGAATTGAAAAATATATCGGGTGGACGAGTTATCGGTTCAACCGTTGAGTCGAAGTGGTTGAACCGTGACATCATAATTAAAATATATAGTTAGAAATTATATATATATATATATATATAAGAGTACTGAAATAAAACTAAAATTTATTGCATAGTATTTACTAATAATATTTAATAAAGTCATAATTGATAAATAAAAAAATTAAAAAAAAGTCACTACTTTTAAAGAAATTTAAAAATTTATTAACATTTCCTCCAAATAAATTAATTGAATGCTAGATATAATTTAGAGGAAAATGAAATTCTCAACTTTCCCTCCAATCAAATATGATTCAAACAATTTGATTGAATCTCATATATAATTTTTAGATTCTCTTTGAATATTCTTTTTCCATAAAAAGGAATAGACAATCTCTTCAAACTTCCAATGAGACTCTTTCTCATAAGAAGAGACTCTTCAAATAAAAGTTCTTAAACAAAATTTTGATATATATAGATATAAATATATAAAAAAAGGAGAATTGTTTTTTCAACTGATGGGTTAGTTGAAAATTGAGACAGGTTCACCAGTTTTTCTGATTCTTGCAAACAAGTCCGGTTTTTGGTCCAATTCAGTTTTGGGGGCTCATTTGGACCGGAACTAGGTCCGATCACCAGTTTTACCGGTTGAATCGGCCGGTCTGCTCTAGTTATTTGAACACTAGAAAACAACTAATTGGACTAAATTCTTGCTAGACACAAAAATAATTCCAAAAAAAAAAAAAAAAAATCCATAAAATTTCAAAAAATAAAAAATTTTGAATTAAACCAAAATTTGGATACAAATATATGACGAACATTCCAAAATAAATTTCTTACATAAAAAGTTTTCAAAAATGACAAAATCACCGATTTGAGTGCCTACACGATGGAGTTTGATCAAAATTTACAGTTGGTGATGATTCTTATTTAAGAAGTTGGCCAATTTTGTAAATATTTTGAGCAAGTCCAAAAATAGTTTCTACCCCCAGTTTAACCTCTTCTTTGACTGTTGCCTATTCAATTGTTTCACGAATTCTTCAATAATCTTCCAGATTAATATCAATATATATAATTAATTAGATAAACTTCCAGATTAAAGCCAATGGTTAAGGAGGTCTTCAATGGCTATTTTAGACGTTTTTGGATATCAGGGTGTGCCTGAGTTGTCCTTGTCTGTTTTATGCTAATGCCTTGTAGTACCCAAATTAAAACAAGCCAAGCACTTGAGTAATTTTTTTAAAGATGGCCGAAGCACTTCAGTTTGAATGTGAAGTTATTACTAAAACCTTTTCAATAAGAAACTCCTTGTTGGTGTAAGATCCTGATGGCGCATTTGTCAACAGCCAACAAAAGGCTAATAATCAGTAATGGTTCGAGATTTTGAAAGTGTTAGACTAAATATTAAAAGGGTAAATTATACTTTGCACCTTTATATTTTGTATCAAATCTCATTTTGTTCCCTACACATAAAATTATGATAGTCAATCCCTTATATTTCAAGTCAAATCTTACTTTGATCTCTACACATTAAATCGTGACAGTCAACCCCTATACTTTTATTCAAATCTCACTTTGGTCCTTACACAAGTATCAATGTCTCTCATTTGTTACTTTATTTTTAAATTTTTACCAAAATCCAGTGATGTGACAAAAAATGTGATTACCAAATGAGAGTA
Source organism: Camellia lanceoleosa (assembly GCA_025200525.1). Taxonomy (NCBI): domain Eukaryota; kingdom Viridiplantae; phylum Streptophyta; class Magnoliopsida; order Ericales; family Theaceae; genus Camellia; species Camellia lanceoleosa. The sequence continues at coordinate 101,699,288 of CM045769.1, read as the reverse complement.
AGAGAGAGAAATCATCCATATTTCTCACCAATACATTTTGTCTTACATGATAAGCATATAAGAGTTATATAATACAATATGTATATATTCGTATGGTAAAAATTGCGACAAAACAGACAAAGAGAAAGAAAGATGAATAGACAAAAAACTGTGTTATTGTGAAAAATAGAGTTTCGTGATTCTAGTTTATGAAAAATCCTAGTTTATCTTCTTAATTGTTTACAATTTACGTTTTGTTTTAGCCTAATACAATTATATTTTAATATAAATTTTGGGATAAAGTATGTATTGGTGGAAAGTGTAGATGATTTTCTTTTCTAACACTCATGTCGTAGTGACATTCTTATCAAATGACTACATTCAGTTGAAGATTTAAAAAATTGAGTAATAGAAAGAGGACATATAGGGACTAAAATGAGATTTTACCAAAAGTTCAGGGGTTGATTGTTACAATTTCATGTACAGTGACCGAAGTGGGATTTGACCAAAAGTGCAGAGGATTGACTGTCATGATTTCATTTATAGAGGCCAAAGTGAGATTTGATATAAAATGTAAAGATACAACCCATATTAAAATGAAGTCTTATCTAATAAACCATTAAAAAGTTGAATCAATAATTGCAATTTTTTAAAATTTGTTTTGTGGATCTTATTTATTTATTTATTTTGAACATGGTTGTTTTGTGGATCTTAGACAACAGCAAAAACAGCCCAATGGTCGAGTTACTCTGCTAATAAAAGAATATATATAGAGTCATTGTTCTGCTGCGGGCGAGGCCACCTGCTTGAACTGGCCATCTTTGGGTTGTAAAGTTGAAGCCTCAATTTGGAAAAATTATTCAATCCTATAATTAATTGACACTACATATATATATATATATATTTCCCTAGACTAATAACTATCAATTAGAGTACCACCTGAACTTTCTTTAGGCGTAGTGAATAATTTCTGACTCAAGTTGCTTCCTTTTTTTTCTTTTTGTCTAATTTCAGTGATTTAGGGTCTATTTGAGACAAATTAGGAAGTGTTGAATTCACTGTTGCATTTGCAATAGTGACCAGTCAGTGCGACGTGAATTTTCAACTATTACATGTAGAGGCGATGTCTAGTTTAAATTTCCTAAGAGTGGATAATAAATCATTAACCAAGTTTGTATCCGATCCAAGTTTTGGACTGAAGTGTCCAATTTTTATGATTTTGTATCTATTTTAGTGATTTAAATCGTTCAATTTGTACAGTATGTCAAACAAATCATTTATACAAAAAATCATATTGACTAGATATCAAAAACATCGATAGTTTATTTTCCACATCATACTCATTTTTTTTAGAGGAAATGTACTTGATTTTTTTTTTTTTCATGCATGTTGTGCTCTGTGGGGTTTACTGTTTGAACAGTTTAGATCACCAAAATCAACTTAGAGTTAGCCTAAAAGCCAACCTTCCAGTCCAAAACTTAGATCGGAGAACGCCTGTTTGTTTATTATTACTTAACATAATTTTCAAGATGGAAAGTAGTAAGATTGCTTCAAGGCTATTGACTACTGACTCTGTTGCTACTATGTAACTTTGAGCTGTAATTTGCAAAACAAACTATGCAAATGTGATAATCATAGTATACAGTGTTTGAGTGTGCAATAACTCTATAAAATAGGCTTGAGTAAGTTTTGGACTTAAGTAATAAACAAAACTTAAGTAAACTGTCCCAAACTGTAGGATGATGAGATCTAACAAAGTGATGATGAGGGCCTAAACTATAGGAGAAAATATCAAGAAGAATAACTCTATAAAATGAGGAAGAGGTTGGAGAGAGAGGTATGTTCTTAATAAAAAAAGCCTTGCATCCTAAGAAACTAAAAACTATAAAAACTATTCTTTCAAGAGAAGTTAACTTGCTCGTCAGAGTGCTAATTCTGGCACCACCAAGCAGAGTTTTTCTTCTGTTTCAGATGACAATTGAAAGATCTTTCAAGGGTTTGTTTGAATCAAAGGAGTATTCCAAGACTACTTCCCCACAATTGGCGTCGTCTGTAGGAATATTCAAACTTATCCATGGTAGACCCATCTTAGGATACTTCTACCCCTTAGAAACGACCATGTCCTGCCTAGAATGGTTTGTGGTCCGAAAGATACCCCTGCACGAAGGTCCTTAAACTTTGATCCCATAACTCCTTCCTTACTTTCAACATCAGCAGAAGGCACCATGCAAAACTTGATAAACCAAGAAAAGCGAAATGAGTAGCGTTTGGAGGATATAGTGGCTAATAATGAGTGTCTGCACCAAGAGCTGGCAAAATCCCAACAAAGTCCACCACAACACGAATGAGGTCAGTCGCCAAAAAGGAAAGCGAAAAAGCAATGTCAATCCCATAGGCATGATGATAATAGCAGTACGTTAGACTCCTCTTGGGAAGAACCCAGACTGTGAGGCCGAGTGGATGCATCTAGTTCATCAGATGAAGAAAATTCTCCACAAACACGACTCGTACGTAAAAAAGAAGATGATAATTCGGATTCAGAAGAAAAACATGACCCTTTCATATGACGTATAGCCAAGGCCGCCTTGCCTAAGAAGTTTAAGGCACCGACATTCACCCTCTATGATGGCGAGTCGGACCCCACCAATCATGTTTGTCATTACAAGCAAGCCATGACTTTGCATATAGATGATGAGGCCCTCGTATGCCGAATATTTCCTAGCAGCCTGTGACCTCTAGTCGTTAGGTGGTATTATAAGCTCGAGCTATCTTCCATTAAAAGTTTCCATCAACTTCAAAAGTCTTTCCGGGCCAGATTTATCACCAACGAAAGACCGATTCTTTATGGTCAATGAAGATTGGACCAAACGAGACCTTGTGTGAATACTCGGCGAGATACTGGGAGTGCATCAACTTAGTAGATGATGATTGTAACTATTCCATGGAAGTCACGGCCTTCAAAATGGGATTAAAACCGAACAGCCCACTTCAAAGTACTCTGATTCACAAACTGCCGAAAATAATCTGGGCTTTGATGAAGAAAGTGGAAGAATATTGCAAGGTGGAAGATGATGCACTCCAAGTTTAGAGTGGACTTCAAGTCACCGACTCGGCAACTCTAATTTTGATACAACCATTAATTGCCATGCCTTCGAACAGAACACTGTTGAGAAGAAGCCTGGAGTCACGGGGAATACCCATGAGAGAAAGTTGCCGAAATTCACACCAACGACACAAGCAATACCAAGTGGACAACGAATGTCCATGGTGGTTAGATAGGAAGTACACCTAGTTGTCCGAGCCGATTAGCTAGATCTTGTCAAAAATTCAGCACCGAACATTCTTCAAATGGTTGGCCAAGATGTCCAGACCACCGAACACGAGGAGGAGAGACCAGAGATGCGATTACCATAAACATCATGGCTACGCAACTGATACATGTTATGCATTGAGGGATCATTTGGAAGAATTGGTGTGTGGGGGTCACCTAAGTGATTATCTCCCAAAAAAGACTGCCCGACTAATGCATTAACCATACAGCCCGAGTCCTTCTTGCTCAACTTGATCCATATGATTTACAGCTTCATCCCATAGAATATGGTGAATTCAATTTAGTTACAATTGGCACCAGAATCATCCTAGTCTAATTCACAATCTAGCGGACAGCCAAAGCGGCAATGGGTAACGCCGACTAACGAAATCAGTTTTTCTGACATCGATCTTGAAGGTTTGACCTTACTCCATGACGATGCTCTAGTTATTGAGTTGTGAGTGAATAAGTTTGCCATTGAGCGTGTCTTGATCAACCAAGGTAGTACTTCCAAAATTATATACTACAAGACGTTTCTTAAGCTTGGACTCAAGAATGAAGATCTCGCACCAGCCAAATACTTTTTGGCTTTAATGCCAACCTAGAGTACCCCTTGGGAAAGATCCTGCTACTAGTACAAGCTAGCACTCGGACGCTAAATATAGAATTCCTAGTGGTCAAGCTTCCATCCTCCTACAACTTGATTATAGGTTGAGCATGGCTCCATGCAATAAAAGCTGTCCCAAGCACTTATGATCAGCTTCTTTACTTCCTGACTCAATAAGGCATTAAATAGATTCGGGGATCACAAACGTCAGTGAAGAATTGTTATATGACAACCTTGGGAAAGAAACCAAGAGAGCTAGAGGTCAATGCAGCCGAATGATAAGAGCTTGTGACCTTTCTACTTAGTACCATCGATGTTTTTGCTTGGACCCCGTATGATATGTCTAGGGTAGATCCAAAAATGGTTGTACACAGCCTCAATGTTGATTCCAAGGCCAAGCTAGTTGTCCAGAGGAGCCGCCGCTAAGCTGCCGAGCATATCTCTACCATAATTGACAAAGTAGAGAAATTACTAGAGGTTTGGGAAATTTGGGAAGTCACTTACCCTAGTTGGTTATCTAATACCGTAGTGGTGAAAAAGAAGATAGAAAAATGGCACGTGTGCATCGACTTCACAGATTTAAACAAGGCTTGCCCCAAAGATTACTTTCTCTTATCCCAAATTGATCAACTAGGAGATGCCATAACTCATCGTCAAAGAATAAGTTTTTTTAGATGCGTATCGGGGCTATCATCAAATTGCCATGGATCTTGCCGACCAGGACAAAACGACATTTCTTACTCCAAGGGGAACTTTATAATGGTTCCAGTCTAGACCCGACCCATTTCATACTCTTAGATCTAGGATTTCGTGTCTTTAACTGTTGTTCATGCCCTTTATCATCTTGTTGGTAGTTGAGTTGAGTGTTGGTTGTGCTTGAAACAAGTTGGGAGTTAGTTTTTCAAAAGAGTTGATGTTCTGCTTGCTGCTTGTTCACTCGAGCGGTGTTTTAGTCACTCGAGCAGTCTTTGAGATCTCCCAGTATTTTATAGGCCTGCAGAAGTTCTAGGAGTAAGGTATCTTCGCTCGAACAGTCTTCTTCAGTTTGCAAAACTTCTGGGAAGGGGTCATTGTGCGCTCGAGCGGTGTTTTGGTCGCCCAAGCGGTGTCACTTATTGTCTCGAATGCTCGAGCAGTGTTTTTGTCGTTCGAGCGATCTATGCGTATATCAATTCGGGAAAAGGGCATTTTTGAATCACTTTTTCATTCCCCTCTCCCTCTAAAACATTCTAAAACCCTAATTTCTTCACTTTTTTCCCTAGTTCTTGCTTAAGACCCTTCTATAGACCCTCATCCATTGATTCTACCACCATTGTGCTTTGGAGTTAAACATAAAGCTTGTTGAGAGGCCAATATAATTGGAATAGATTTCCTTTTTGACTTCGTCAAACATCAACACTTACTTATTTCTTCTTCTAACCTTTGAGTTAGGGATTTCTTCAACCTTCTAGTATGATTATTAACTTAGTTATGTGTTCCTTGACTAGTATTGAGATTTGAAAATGGAAATTTTGATTTAGGGTTTAGATTTTGAAAAGTGAAAGCGGGGTTTTCAAATGGATTCTTGAGAGGGGTTGTGGGGATGTGGTTATTGTTGACTTATGTTGAAAGGTTGAAAATTTCTTCTTTAAAAGTATTTTTGAAAGAAAAAAGGCGTGTGATTTAAAAATCATAAATGTTTGATTTATGAAAGAAAAATGAATGATGTTAGGTTTTTGGGAAGGATGAAACGACCATATATGTTGATAATGAGAGTGGAGTTGGATTTATGTATCACTCCCACTTTGAAGAATTATGAGATTTTAATTGTCGTCGGAAAATTATCTGTTGATTAGAAATATCTATTTTAGGCTATCCCTGGAGGATAGCTTTGATTGTTGTAGAAATTGCATGAGGATTGGGTTAATTGAAACTAATTACTCATGCATCTTGCATTGAGCATTGTTTCATACTTAAACATTGAAAATGTATTGGTTTGAGAAAATGGGTATATACCTTTGTGAATTTGATTACGGGGTGTGGTTATGGTAATTATGTTGGCTTGGCACGGTTAGGTGCCGATATTTCTAGTTTGTACCAGTAAAATCACTTAGGTAGTGCTTGTATAGCCTAGTAGCAGACACGTACCTAGAGATTTCCAATGTTTTGTATCCATTGCCTTATCTTTTGATATAAAATGTGTATTTTCATGAATTGAAATATATTGATAATGGCATTGAATTTTTTTGCGATGGTAAAATGGAATGCTTTGGAAAAGGGCATGGCATCACATTGCATTCACCATATGATTTTGTTAAGGTTCATACGTTGCGTTTGAATATCTCTACTAGGCTTTAGCTCATCCTACATAGAAAACAACTTTCAGGTGCCGATGATATGTCTCCACTAAGGACATAGCTTGAGAGGACTTGGAGCCAACAGCTTCTTTTGTTTTCTTTGATGTAATTATTTTTGTACAAGCTATGGGATTTAATTGTATTGTGTTGATCTTACTTTTGTTGTATCCAAGCATTAACTTGGAAAGATGTAGCCATTAGAGCATGCGCTTATTTATGTCTCCTTTTTCTTTCTATTCATGTACACCTGTCATAAGCTATAGATTCAGGATCTACGATCTGGTATACTATGTGATAACATGTTTATGTGGCTAGATGGGTATAGGATTTGGTTCCTCAGCTATTGATTGGATCTACGAGTTTCTAGAAGTCCTATTAGAAGAGTACTTGATTATTGCTTTTTATAACTGGAACTCTGGCATTGTCACAAAACATTTAATTATCAGGGAAGGAAATTCGTTTGTGATTGTGTGACTCGGTGCTTATGTGGAATGAATTAATTGTTGTCCACTGTATTAGAACATGAGTGAGTTAGCTTTTGCACATTTGTAAATATGCTAAATTATTGTGTTACCTTTATTAGAATGTCAGGATGAGGACGTAGTAGTGGTAGGCGTGAAAAGCCTAGGCAGCAGGAGGTGCCGATACTAGATGAAAATCCGATGCAGGAGGAGAGAGTTGGTCAGGCCAACGTGGCCAAGCTAGCAAGTCAACAAGCCATAGGCGCCTTAGCTCACAAAATGGCATGAGCGTTGCGAGAATCCATAGACATTCTCAGGGATGAGAATCAAGTCTAGGACAATGTTGCATAAAACAGAGCCAACCTTTCTGAAGAGGAAGTTTTTCCAGTCGAATCTGGACGGGTTTGTAGGGGATCTGAAACAACCACTAAAGGTCAATGAATGGCTTGAGCAAATGGTGACGACGTTTGAGATGCTTGGCATCAAAGACGACAGGTTGAGAGTGATCTCGGCGTCTTTCCAACTAAAGAGAGATGCAGGTTAATGGTGGAAGTATGCGAGATGGAGTATTGAGGTAACTTGAGAGGCCTTTGTTAACACCTTCCAGGACAAGTTTTTGCTACCCATTGCTAGGGAGAAGTTGAGAGACTAGTTTTTGAAGCTCAAGCAACTAAACACGCCACTAGTTGAATTTGAGGTGACTTTTACTAGTTTGTCGAGATTTGCACTGGAACTTATGGCGACGGAAGAACATCGCTGCATCGAGTTCGAGAAGAGGTTGAGGACTGGGCACCTTTTCAAAGTGGTTGGGTCAATGATTCCGAATTACAGCCGTCTTGTGGAGTCGGTGGCTCACTTAGAGACCGTGATCCAAGTAGAGGAGGAGCGGATGATAGGCTCCAAGTAGAGATCCTAGGATGTTTAGGGAGATGCAAGGGACAAGAAATAGCAAAGGGGATCCAACCCATAGCAGTCTCAAGCTACACAATTTAGATTCACCTTTCCTATACTGAGTTTGAGTTCAGAGAGAGAAAATCAAGGTAAGTTCACTTGCTTCAAGTGTGGTCAGTTGGGTTACATGTCTTCAGTTTTCCCACAGAGGGGAGGAGGGCAATAGTTTGCACTGTCTTCGGCTCGTCCTTAGAACCAGAGTTTGTAGAGAGGTCAGCTTCCTACTTGTTATCAGTGCGAGCAGTCGGGGCACTTGAAGAGGTTTTGCCCCCAGTTTGATGGCACATCTGATGCATCTAGTTCTAAGCAGACATAAAGCCATCAACTAGCACAATCAACACAGGTCTCGACGGCCAATCAGGGAGCCACTTCGACTTAATCCGTGTATCAGTCCTATGTTCCAAGGGGTGAGCAGGTAGATCAGAGGCCTTCAGGGCATGTGTGTATGTTGTTACCACGCCAGATCAGTTACTAGGACCTTCTGTAGTGGGAGGTAACTTTTTGTTGTTTAACTCTATTGCTAATATGTTGATTAATACTGGTGTATCTCATTCATTCATATCGTCTTCTTTTGCATCTATTTTGGGTTTGGAGTTTGAACTGTTGGAACCTCCTCAACCGATTGAAATACCTATTAAAGGTAGAGTGCCATTAGGTCGAGCATGCCACTTCTATGAGATTGAGGTCGCAGATCGTCGACTCTTTTTTGATTTTATTGTTCTTGACATGCATGCTTTTGACATAATCATTGGTATAGATTGGTGTACTCATTACCGAGCTTTGATAAATTGCCATCGTAGAAGGGTATTGTTGTGTACGCCATCAAGAGAGTGCTTCTATTTTATGTGTGACCAAGGTAATAGTCCTACGCCTCCATTGTATTACCTTAAGAGTCAAGAAGAGTTGAGTTTTCTTTTTGCCATCTTAGTAGCCGATGATGGTAGTATGATTCGAGATGAATTGCCGAGAGTAGTTCGAGAGTATCGAGATGTTTTTTCGGAGGACCTCACATAGTTGCCATCACATAAAGAAATTGAGTTCTCAATTGACTTAGCACCAGGCATAGATTTGATTTCTATGGCACCATACAGGTTTGCACCAGGTGAGTTGTGTGAATTAAAGATGCAACTTCAGGACTTGTTAGATAAGGGCTTCATTCGTCCTAGTACATCACCTTGGAGAGCACTAGTTCTCTTTGCTAAGAAGAAAGATGGCACATTACGATTGTAGATCAATTACTGGAAGTTGAACCAGGTAACTATTAAGAACAAGTATCATTACCACAAATATATGACATGTTCGACCAATTAAAAGGGTCTTGTTATTTTTTTAAGATTGATTTGAGATTAGGGTATCACTAGTTGAGAGTGAAGGATGAGGATATTCAAAAAATGGCATTCGGGTTAACCAATGCACCGGCTTCATTTATGAACTTGATGAACCAATTCTTTCGTGAGTTCTTAGATCAATTTGTGGTTGTCTTCATTGACAACATTTTAGTCTACTTATCCTCTGAGGAAGAACATAAGGAACACTTGTGGATTGTACTTGAATTGCACAGAGCACATCGGTTTTATACTAAGTTTAGGGAGTGTGAATTTTGGCTTAGTGAAATTAAGTTCCTAAGCCATGTGGTGTCAGGGCAGGGGGAGACCGTGGATTCATCTAAGATAGATGCAGTGCAAGATTGGAAACAACCTAAAAATGCCTTTGAGATTCGGATTTTCTTGGGCTTAGCCGAGTAGTACTGACGTTTTGTGAAAGATTTCTCAGATTGACCTCACCATTGACTAAATTGACAAGGAAAGAGGTTAGATTTGTGTTGAGTGAAACTTGCGAAAAGTCATTTCAAGAACTTATGGTTAGAGTCACTTCTGCTTTATTTTTAATTATTTCGAAGAGGGGTTTGGATTATTTGGTTTAATGTGATGCGTCTCGGGAAGGTTTGGGTTGTGTATTGTTGTAAGAATAGAAAATGGTAGTGTATCATTCACGGCAGTTGAAAACACAAGAGAGAAACTATCCCACTTACAACCTAGAGTTAGCGACATTGATTTTCGCCTTAAAAATCTATAGGCATTATCTATACAGGGAGAGATTTGAAGTGTTTTATGATCACAAGAGTGTGAAATATCTATTTTTGCAAAAGGACTTAAATTTGACATAGATGAGGTAAATTGAGTTTATGGAGGATTATGATTTTGAGTTGTATTATCATCCGGGGAAGGCTAACGTAGTGGCGGAGCATTGAGTAAGAAGTCGTTAAGCAGTGTAGCTAGTATTGTCGAGTTGGCCATTTTGTTCACTATAGCTGCACAACATACTCTAGTGAGCCAAGTTCTAGAAGCACAGCGGGATCATCGCAAAGTGGAATCTATTCGGGGAAATATATCTAGTGCGAAGTGTAGACACCCCATTTTTGACGGCCCTTACGACTTGGACACCATTACATGCACACTCGATGATGATTTTATATGCTCACCAAGTGCTCGAACTCCTTAGCGGAATACCATAACTTTGAGCCTTTCAAACCCTGCACATTTGTTGTCCTATTTTAGACCAAGCCTTGGTCCTTCAAGCTTGCAATCCTTGGTGGCCTGCCAGCCACCTTATTGGGTTGTCGGCCGTCACTTTTGGGCTACCGATAGCTTGATGTGGCTTCTTGTCACCCCGACCACCATTTCTTTGTAGATATTTTATGCCAAGCTGTTTGCAATTGCAGTATCTGCACCACGTGTGAAATTTGGATATCCTTGTAGAGAATTCATATTTTCCATATATGGGAGACCCTTCTCTCATGTTTTAAGGTTAGAAAATTTTGAGATCAAAAATTTTCTTCTCTCTCTTTAGAGCAAATCTCTACACTTTTGTCTACAATTCCTCAACTGTTGCCTATACACCCTTAACCAAATCTTCTCACCTTTGAGCTGAGGTGTCTTTGAGCTTGGTTTTGTTGCTTGAGTTGCTTCTTCTCTTCAAGAGGTATAAAGATTTTCCCATTTACTTGCTTTCTCTACTATTGTACTTGTTGTTTTCCAACTAATTTTGTGCTGTAAAACTTCTGTATTTTTGTGCTGAAACTTGGGTCCTAAGGCCATTAAAGGTTGAGGGGTGGTTCACTCTTCTTTATACCTTGTTTTGGAGGCCTTAGCCCTTGTGTTTCCCACCCTTTTACTATCTTTTTCTAAAATTTTAAACGCTAATTTTCAGAGCTTTTTTCAGTTGCCACAGTAGTGTTTTGAAGTTCAAATTTGGAGGGGTTAGCCTCTCTTCCTTGTGTCTTGGTTACTAGCCTAGTTTATGCCATGTTTTAGCGTATTAATCTAGACTTTTTTAGCTCAATTCTAGCATGTTTTCAAACTTGTTTTAGATTGTTTTGGCACTATTTTTGGCTGCTAGTCCCATTTGAGTTTTGTTTTGCATGCTTGTAGTGTAATAGTCCTCATAAGCTTGGTGTTCTAGGCCATAGACATCATCTTGTTTGAGTTGATAGCATTTAATTAAGCTTTTCTCACTCATTTTCAGCACTAATAATCTCTACAATCTCCCTTCTTTCTTGGCTTTTGTTTTGCTTTGAAAGTGGTTGAAACTACTTGTTTGTTAAAAGCATGAGATTGAGGTGTCATGCTTAATGGTTTAATCTCTTAGGGGTTCATTACCAACGGTATGATGTCTCTTTCATGCCTAAAACAACTCTTGGTTTGAGCCTTCTTTCCATTAGAGGACTTAAACTCACCCCTTGGACTCAATTGGTTAAAGGATGGTTGGTAATCTAAAATCGAGTAACTAAAACTTGGAATTAAAAGTGAGCAAGATAATAATTTGGTTGTGTTCAATCAGACGTTAATTAAACACATGGAAACTTGAACCATTTCATACTCATTAGTGATGAAATGATTCAAGGTTCCAACGTCACCACTTCCCTTGATCATTCATGAAAGGGAGGAGGTTTGTGTCTTGTTTTGCATTTATTGAACTTGCACACTTGGTTTCACAAGCCATCATGCAATGAAATTGCATTCATTGATGGTTTTTGAACAGAACTTGCTACTCCTTTGATTTGCTCATGAAAAAGGAGGGGTGAGTTGTGCAAATGAATCCTTGAAATACCCTGTATATGCTCTGTTTGTCCTCTATTGCAGCAAGGAGAATTGGGCAGTAGTGGCCTGCAGGCCACTTTCCATGGCCGGCAGGTGGCTGGCAAACCACCTTTGATGGCTGGCAACCCTCATCACTGGCCGGCCGGCCACTGATGCAAAATTTGGCAGTGCGTTCTTCAGGCAAAGCAAAGTTATTCTGGAAGTAGGCAACAATGTGTGTATTCTTTGTGCAACAGAGGCTCTCTAAAAGCAAAATGGTGGCTTTTCGGGTGGGAACCGAGCATGCGCATGAAAATCCCTCATTTCCCGAGGCATAGTAGTTAGTTGTTTAGTTTAAATTACTTATTTTACTTGCACTTGTATTGTAATTATTTAATTAGTTAAAGTAGTTAACTAGTTGTGTTGTAATAATTAATTAACTAGTTAGTTAGTTAGTTAATTCATTTGTTGTTGTAATAATTAGTTAAATAGCTTAGTTAGTTTATTCATTTCGGTTTGTAATAATTTTCTTAATTGGCTTTAGCTTAATTAGCTAGTTAGTTAGTTTATTCATTCGGACTCTCCTTCGAGAGAAAGCAATGTAATAATGTGTATGTCTTCCAACCCCACGTCTTTTTCCCTTTTATTTACTAGCTTATGATGGTTAGTTTAGGGACATCATGTTTTCTTTAGCATACTTCATGCTTGTATCCATTTGTATTACATGCACTGAGGCTTGGTGCATCATTCTAACTGCATTGTTAGTTCAATACTTCTTTGAATAAGTGCTTAGACCTCATGCTATTTAAATGTTTCATATGCCATGTTAAGTAGCTGAGCCTACTTAGCTTGCATATCGAATGTGTTGCATTAGTTATATTGCATAAGTTAGGATCATGCATTTTTCTAACTCTTTTGTTTATTTTGGCTTGGAGTAAGAGGTGAGCCTTTACTCGCTTTAGCATATTGCATGTATGTTAATGTTGCCATGTCTAGCATGCTTGTCATGAGGCTAATTGCTTAATGCTAAACTGCTTGAATGCATGTGGATGAAGGCTTATTACTTGAATTGGAACAATTTGAGTAAATGTTCATATGCGAGCACTTTTTTTTTTCAGTGGTACATATTTCGAAACAATTTTGCAAAACAAACATGACTCGAAATGTTTCAATTCTTGCAATATAGTCTATACTTGTGTGTGTGCGCATCACATAATAATGCTAGCCTAATAATCGGACCAAGAACAATAAGTTGATAAAAATCGTATCATGATTAGTAGAGGCCAATCTTTGATCGGGCGAGCGGGGGTGCTCAATTCATGACCTTCCCCTCTCATACATAAGTTCCCGAGCCAAGACAATCTTGGTGATAACAGACACGTGGCCTTTGGTATGAGTCATGGGTTTCCTAAATTTCCCCAAAACAAAGAATACTTAAGTGGCGACTCTGTATCTAGCAAAACGGTCCATTTTTGGGAATTTGATTCAAAATCGATTTTCCAAAAGATTTGTCGGATTTAGACTCTTTGGTGTTTATTTATTTCACATTGCACTTGTGGAGTCAGATTCAGAACCGCGGGAGTCCGAACTGTAGGGCTTATTTCGAACTTCCGAAAAGGGGCGCGAAAAAGCAGAGCTACATTTTCTGGCGACTCTGCTGGGGATAGTAGAGAACTTGACTTGAAATTCATGATATAAAATTTTATCTACACTTATATGTTCTTTGCACTTTGTATTTGCATTGGTGCGTTTAAGTCACTGTGTTTGCCATCTGCTATTCCTGGACGGTTTGCTGGAGGCTTACTTGAAAAAGCTTGCCAAAAGGCTAACCGGTCAAGGTCTCTACCATGATGGGAACACAACCCTTGGATCTGGACTACCACTGTACTGTTTGATCCTCCTTTCACTTCTGGGTGTTAGGTGCGAGAGGTATATTAGGTGGTCTTGCTGAGGTACTGTAACAACCCTCGTACCGATTACCGAATAACCACTGAATTATATACTGATTATCGCTAAACTGGACCGCTAATGACTGATAATCGAATTAACTGAAGTACTGAATGGACTGATTGAAATCGAAACTGAAATTGAATAAGTTTATCCGTTGAATTGCATATGGTATCTGTTTGATTGAATGACTATCTGTTTGAATTCGTATGTTTAAACTGCTAATTGAAGGCCTTATCGGCGGCCGAATTAGAAACCGTTTAGTGTTTTGGAGTCAGTAGAATATTTTTGATTTAATGGTATATTTATTTGAAAATTGATTAGGAATGATTAAATTAGATAAAAAAATGAGTTAATTGCAAACTTGGACTTATTTACACCCTTGCCACCTAGTGTGCCTTTGTTTAGTGATTTGTAGGGCCTTGTATACACTTAACCAAAACATTTGCTCAGCCACAATTAAGAGCCTAGCCGACCAAAGAGAAGAAATAAGAAGAAAAATTGAATTCATCTTGTTCATCTTGTGGATTGCTTGGAAATTGAAGGATTCATAACATAGGTTGCTAGATTGAGCTTGCAAGACAAGAAATTGAGACTTAGGTAAGTGAATCCATCTTCTTCTTGTTGTCTTTGAGTTCCATCTTGCATGTATCATGGATATAGAGAAGTTAAGTCATGAAATTGCTCAAATATGTTGAATTGGAACTCCATTGTTACATGCATGGTTAAATTGATGATTTTTGAGTTGAATTCATGGTGAATTGTACATGCATGTCCATGTTTAAGTTATAGTCCATGTTTTCACTTTGTTTTCCAACTATTGAGCTCATTAGAGCAAGATTTGAACCTTGATTTTAGTTTAAAGTTCATGCATTGCATGTTTTGAAATTTGTTCTTGAAATGGGTTTGATTGTTGGATTTAATTGACTCACCTTTGGGGCTTGAATTCACAAATTGGCTTTTGAAACTTGTTATTCATTGTTTTGGGATGTATTTTCCAGAATTTGGCCCCAAGAGGTTGAGTTTTTGGTTGATGAATGCTTGGTTTGAACTTGGAAGACAAATCTGGAAATTCCAGATTTTGTTTCTTCGCTCGAGCGAAGGATTCCTCGAGAAACACCTTTATTCGAGGCTCCTTCGGCTAGCATCGGCGTGGATCGTGGTATCGCGCATAAAATCAACAACGATACTTTTCTTGTTTCATCGACGCTCGGCGAAGGATTGTTCGCCGAAAAGCCTGATTTTGCAACCTCGCTCGAGCGAAGGAAGGCTCGCTCGAGCGAGACCCCTGTTTTCAGCAACTTTTGAAAAATGCCTTCCAACTGTATTTTTGCATCCTCATCCCATCCTAGGCATTCTTAGGCCTAGTTTAAGGCATCTTAATGAGGATTTAGACATAGAACCACACCGAGAAAATTTAGGGATTAATTATCATCCTTTCCGACTGTGAAACTTAGTGTGTCTTCTATTCGTTAACTGTTTAGGGTTGGCTCTCAGGGACGCGCTATAGCTGCTATTAGCCCAATCTCTGTGAGTAACAATTGTGTAAAGATATGTTCAAAATGGTTATCTTTTGAATACTGAACTGAACTGTTTATTGAACTGCTATTGTTTACTGAATGAATGTATGTCTGATTACAGGCTGTAGTGGCATCCTTAGCAATTCTTATTCTATTCTAGAGCTCTGTCGGTTCCTTGTGGAACCATCATTCTTGTTGATGGCCATCATTCTTGATGGGTCTGTTAAGACCCGGTCCTCTTGGACCCTCTTGTTTATAGGCTAATGGGTGTACCACATATGGTGATTGGTGAAATCTTGAAGGCTGAAATCTTTGTTTAACGAATTGATTTCATTACTGTAAGGACATTCATTCATAACCTCTTTATGCATTATGTTATTCACTGGGCTTTAGCTCACTGTTTATATATATATATGTAGGTTCTCAGCAGCCAGACCGGAGCTAGGAGCGTGGGTTGGTCCCCAGTTTTGTCAAGCCAGCCTATGTGCCTCACTGCGAGGTTCCGAGTTGCCATGCTATGGCTTAGGGTGGTTATGTCCCCCTTCGGTCTCCTTACTATTTTGTACTCTTTGTATAGGCTGTCTCTTTTTTCTGCATCTTTATGAGGATTAGGTGCCGTCTTGAATGTTATATATGATTGCATAGACTGTACTGTTCCAAACTGTTTGAATGCATGAAAAATGTTTTTGGCATACAGATTTTCACAGCTCAATGGACACTAGTTATTTACTGTATTGGCTTCCGCCAGGCCCTGTACTCTGTTTAACTGTATTATTGTTCAGCAGGCCTTCGGTAATCTCGGATTACTGGCCAGTTACGGTGCTAAACCCATAGGGCCGGGTTTGGGTCGTGACAGGTACCCTTCTAACCATTTGGCCTAGTTGCATATCGAAAGCCATAGAGACTGTTCCAAACTAGGATAGGATGCTCACCCGAATACAGGATTGCTTGAAACCGCATTGTTTGAATAGTGAACCCTAGTTCCTGACGAAACTAGGATAGGGTAACCCTACCCCCTCATAGGGGTGTTTTGGTTCTCACTTAACTTTATGTGCTTTACAGTGAAACTATACATGAACGTGCGTATCAGTTGCAAGTTGGGTATCAGTTTTGGAGGCAGAATTCAGTGTTGAGTGCAGTCCTACAGCTTTGAGTACATCTGTGTGTTGTTAACATCTGAGCTGAGGTGCTATGTGGTTTCTGATTACTGTTTTTTTTTTTTTTTTTGCTTTATTTCTTTTTGCCAGGTAGTATAACATCATAGCTTCGAACAGTTCGGATATCCCCCAAGCGCTCTAGACCCGTGTCAGGAGGCTTTACAGATCTAGAGATCTTGTTAGGGGATAGCCTGTGTTTGCTTCGCTCCTACAGGTTACTAGACAGAGAAGAGTTAGGCACAATTCACCAGTCCAGCAATCACCTGCATCTAGTCAGGCTCAGTCTTCTACATCTAGTCCAGTACATGATCACTTGCCAATTCCGAGGGCACAACATCCCCTAGTTAGCATGGAGGACCTAATCTATCATCTTCAGGAAATAGTTGAAACCATGCAACAAGACGCTGCTTGTCAGGCTGAATTCATAAACAGGATGCAACTATAACAGCCACAGCCAGCAGCGGCTTTTGCATCTCATGTAGCTCTATGGGTATCCCAATACCCGGAGCCACAGTCCATACTGCTAATACCCATCCAAAGCACTTGCGTATCAAACCGAGGCTCCATTTGAATTTGAGGTTGACCCGACCGTGCTTAAGGTTAACAAGTCGGAGAAGCTCTTCAAGAGAGCGCAGGGTGTGAACTTTAATCCCGACATAGAAGATAGGTATAACGACTCTACAGTAACATTGGCAGATCAGTTCAAAATGTCGCATATCGATCAATTCGATGGCTCTGGAGACCCCATGGTTCATTTTCGGCTATTTTTTGAAATTCTGCGGTCGATGGGCCTGACCAAATTGCAGAAGCTCTCAATCTTTGGCTGGACCTTGTCTGGTATAGCTGCCATATGGCAGGTGAAGCTGCAGGATTCTGTGAAGTAGAGTTGGAAGGAAATGGCTGAGGTCTTTGTTGCAAAGTACTCCTACAACACACTAATCGAGGTCACAACTCATGATCTCGAGGCAACGCGCTGTAGACACCCCATTTTTGACTGTCCTCAAGACTTGGACGTCACCGTGTGAACACTCGGTGATCATCCATGTTTGTGTTCGTTTTGAGTTCTCGGAGGTTTCGGCCACGCGCCTTGCCTCAGGATCTCTTAACTTGCCTGTTCTGTGCTTGGTTTTCCACCAGGGGCTTGTGTTTTGTGCTCCTGAGGGTAGGAGGTGGCTTGTTAGCCATCCTTTAAAACCACCGGCCATGGCTTAGGTCCACCAGCCTTGTTTTCTTCCACGGGCTTGTCCTCTATACACGCGTTTGGAGGAATTTGCACCCTTCTGGTCTAACTTCTTGAGGAAGCTTGGACCTTTGTCTTAGCTTCCTCAAGAAACTTTCACCCCTGTCCCAGCTTCCTCAGGAAGCCTTGGCCCCTTTGCCTTAGCTTCCCTTAGAAGCCTTGACCCTTTTGTTAGCTTCTCTAAGAAGCTTAACACTTTGCCTTGTCTATATAAGGAGACCTTCCCTCTCCTTTGAAGGGGTTGAGCAAAAACCAGACCTAATTACATATATCTCTAATATATATCACCCTCTCTCCCTTCATTTGTGTGTGTTAGAGGGCCTAAAAGGGTGATTTGTTTTTAGTTTTGCACTAGAACACATAGTATTACACCATATTTCGAGTTTGGAGGTGTTGAGGGTTTGTTCTTCAAGTTTTGAGTTGGTTTTGATCAGAAGAAGGTGGCTGCACTTGCTGTTCTTGAAGTGTTCTTCAAGGGTAACATATTTGCTTTATTTTCCCGAATCTTGCACTAGTCTTTGACCTATCTTGCATACTGATTTAAGCTTTATGTATAACTGAAAAAAAATCTTTTATTTACATGCTTAAGATATTTCATTAAGGTCATTTTGGTGTTAGGGGTCGACCTCCCCCTCTTAGGGCTTGTTTGGCCCTTTTTGTGCTCTCTTTGTTAAGCTTTGAGGACTTTTGTGTATTGACCTTCTCACCACTGAAATCCAGTGGATTTTCAGTGGTGAAGAAGGGGTCTTGAAGTCTTGCATAGGGGAGGGACACCCCTCTCCCTTTGTCTCTCTTTTGTTTGCATTTTTGGCTCATAAGGGTAGCATGTATGCGTAGTTGCTTTTGGCTTCATTTCAGAGGTTTTTGGGTGTTGTTTGGTCATGTTATTCCTCTTTTTTTGGTCGGATTAATGGCCCCTTGCATGCTTAATATACTTTCTTTGTATTCCCTTATTTTGCCTAGAAGTGCATCATGCATATAGCCTACCATGCTCTCATGTTTTTGCCTAGCTTTGTGAAGCTTTTGGTCATGTTTCATCATGCTTGAGGTCTGTTAGGTGTTGATTTGGTCATACCTCTCATGCTTTGTATAGTCCCTTTGCATTCTAGCATGTTGGCATCGGGTGTGTGAGTCATTAGCATGCATTACCTTGGCTATTTCAGTGATTTGGAATCACTTATTATGTCATTTCAGCTCATGTTTTGTGCTTACATACTTACATTTGTTCTCCTTTCAATGCCTTGAAGAGGTGTGGTCTTATGCTCCATGTTTGGGTCTTTGTGCATGCCTTTTGATTTATGTCTCTTAGCTGCCATATTAGTGGGTTTCGGGGGTCCTTTTTGCATGCTAAAACCCTATTTTGTGTTGAAAAATTCATGCCATTCTTGCTTGGGGTAGATGTTGAGCAATGCTCTCTTTTGTGGCCTCAAATGCCTTCCATTTCGCATCCACTTCCTAGCATGTTTTGGCATCATCCTCTGCATGCTTTTCAGAGTTTAGCATGAGTGTTTAATGTCCATGCATATCATCTTTGAGTGACCTCGAAAGGTTGCCCCTTTCTTGCTTAAGTGATGGGCCTTGATGTGTGCATGCTTGCATGTATGATTTGTGCCCTCTTGCACCTCTTAGGCCACTGTTTTGGGATGGGCTGAGGCCCTCTCATTTCAGTATAAGTCCATCTTTGCATACTTTGCATGTTTGCATGTTGCATTACATTAGTTGCATACTTGCATTATATCATGTTTGCATTGTATGATAGGTTGCATCACATTGCATTTTGCATACCCGGCACATTGCATGTTTACATGCTTAGTTTACATTGCATTTGGCATGTTTGCATACTCGAGCCATCTTACATACTTGAGCCACATTGCATCCATGCATAGCGTTTTGTTTGGTTTGGGGTGTCAAACCAAGCATGAGGGATGAGGCGTGTTCATACTCAAAGTGACGAAATACTTCTCACTCGTTGGTCGCCAATGCCCTTGACCTCAACATGATAGGGCACGAGGCATTCATCTCTTTTATGCATTCATTTTACATTGAATGGCAAACTTGGCCTATTAGGCCATCATGAATCGAAATGCGCAATTGATGGCCCAAGAGTTGAGGGCCACACTCCCTTGAGTCCATAACATGATTGGGAGAGTGGCCATGCACACATTTGCTTGAAAATTCCATGCCATACACTGCTTGCCCTCTGCTGCTGTCAACTGCAGGATTCTGCAGGAATAAATGGCCAACCGGCCATCTTTAGTGTCGACTAGCCATCAGTGTCCAGTCGATGACACAATCTTTGGCCGATAATCCCATTCCCATGGCCGGTGGCCTTTTGTTCTGGCCGGTGGCACTCCACAGCACTCAGAAGGAAACTGAAAGTAGTTCTGGAAACTTTCATAATTTTCAACGGAGCCAGGTAGTGTAAACAGAGGCAACAGTGGCATGGTACGGGTTTCCGACCAAGGCGAGTCAAGCATGCATTATCCACGCATTCCGAGGCAGGGCTGCGGCCACCTTCCTTCTGCATTTAATTCGTTAATTAATTAGAAGTTTTGTAATAATTAATTTGGTAGTATTTATTCGTTTTGTAATATTTATTTGGACCCTCCGAGTGAGGGCAATTGTGTAAAAAGTGTGCGTGAGTGTGTGTATGTCTTCCAACCCCACGTCTCTCTTCCCTTTTATTTACTAGCTTTCGATGGTTAGTTTAGGGCATGTTTCTATTAGCATACTTATGGTAGCATGTTTGCATACATTCATTCGTATTGCACGCATCGGACTCGGCGCATCATACTAACTGTATTTGTATTTCAATTCTAAGTTTAATACGTGTTAATTGTAGCATCATCATATGCCATCTTAGAATAGCCGAGCCTATAGTAATTGCATCTTGCATGTGTTGCATTAGCCACCTCAACATGAACTAGGATCATGCATATGATTACTAATTGGTTTCTATTTTGGCTCGGAGCACTCGGTAAGGTTTTATGCTTTAGCATCCTTGACTCGAACTCATGATATCTTGTTTTGTTTACACTTATGTGTTTCTTTGCATTGCATGTGCATTGGTGCGCCTAGGACACCGTGTTTGCCATCTGCTATTCTTGAATGGTTTGCCAGAGGCTGCGTGCCATAAGGCTTACCGATTACGGGCTCTGCCAATATGGGAACACAAACCCTGGTTTTTACCGGGGCACCCTTTTCGGCCATTCGACCTAGTGCATATTCGGAATCCATAGTGACCATTCCAAGCTAGGACAGGCTGCTTACCCGATTATAGGTTGTTTGGAACCGCTGCGTGCGTAGTGAAACCCTAGCTCCTGACAAAATAGGACAGGGAAACCCTACCCCAACATAGGGGTGTTTTGGCTCTCTTTTACTTGCTATGTGCTTTTAGAGTGTATCTCTAAAGGGAATGCACATGTCAGTTTGCAAGTTTGGGCATTAGGCCTGCGGACACCAGTTCAGTGTTTGAGAATCAGTTATCTGCGGGTATTAGACTCAGTTTTCGAGGCCAGTCATTTGGGGCAACAATCAATGTTTGAGAACGATGTATTCGGCCTATCGACTGTGTGTTATTATGCCCAACTATGTGTTGTGTGTTTATTTATGCTGTTATGCTGTCCGTTTTTTTTGTTGTTTATTTCCTTATGATTGCTTTATTTATCTTTTTACTAGGTAGTTTAGCACAATTGCTTCAGACCAAGTAGATATTCCCCAAGCACTCTAGACAAGAGGTTGTCGACTCCATCGATCTGAGGATCTAGTAGACGGACAATCAGTGTATCATTCTCTACCCCCGGTTATCAGACGGAGGGCAGTTAGGCAGAGAATATCAGTTCGAAAGTCAGTTCAGAGGGCTTTGTCCACCCCGCCTAGGTATACTAGGAATCAGAGTCCTGTTTCTCCCACAGAAAGGGAATATATATCAGTAATTTAGCTAGAGCAGAGCAGTATGGCAAGTTTAGAGGAGATGGTGCGCCAACTCCAAGAGAGCATGAAAACTATGTAGCAAGACGCTGTCCGACAGGCGGAGTTCGCCAAACAACAGGCCACGGTTATGACTAAACAAGCAGAGTTAATCATAAGGCTACAGCAGCAAGCCGGGGTATCTTCTTCACATCAAGCTCCTCCCTCACCAAGGGTTCCGATACCTGAGGAGAGACCAAATGTTCGGAATATCCAAGAGGATACAGACGTTCCAACGGGGCCGTCTCCGCCCCCGATTCTACCGCAACTATCCAAGGCGCCCACGCCTGTCAACGTATCGGATTCTCCCTTCGAGTTCGAAGTGGACCCCACCGCATTAAGTTGAGCAAGCTGGAAAAGATGTTTAAGAAATCCCAAGAGGTAAAGACCATCCCTGACATTGAGGACGGATATACCGACGCAGTTGTGACACTGCCAGATCGGTTCAAGATGCTACAAACTGATCGATTTGATGGGTCCAGGGACCCCATGGTGCACCTGAGGTTGTTTTCAGATATTTTAAGGCCGATGGGCCTCACCAGACTGCAGAAGCTGTCTCTGTTCGGCCGAACCCTGTCAGGTGTGGCGGCCATCTGGTACGCCAAATTAGAAGATGATGTCAAGAGAAACTGGGAGGAGATGGCTGAGGCCTTCATTGCACAATACTCGTATAACACACAAATCGATATTATGACCCGTGATCTTGAGACGACGAGATAGGAGGCTAAGAAGAGCTTCTCAGAATTTGTGACCCGCTGGAGGGCCAAGGCTTCAATGATGACCATTAGGCCAATGGATAAGGATTAAATACAGATGGTTGTGCGTAACCTCCAACCCAAACTGATGTAGAAAATGATCATGCTCCCCTTCCCTACCTTTTCAGATCTGCATGAGATGGGAGTACAGATTGAGGATGCCTTGAAACAAGGCTTGATCGATAATGATAGAGAGTAACCCAGGAGAACCTTTAACCGCAACACCAATGTAGGCCCGAGTGGCGCTACAACTACAAGAGCCTCAGAAGTGAGTGTGGTCACCACCATTCCCCCTCCAAGAACCATGGCAGCCACGCTATTCTCCAGTGTGTCTGGAAGCAATACACAAATAGCCAAATACTCGCCCAAAAACCAAAAAGCCTTCGCTCCACTATATATGCCCCTGTTCAAAGCGCTGGGGGTTTTAATCAGAAAAGGGCACTTGAAGCCCGTAGATCCGCTGCCATTGCCGGAAAAACTTCCCCCTACCCACAGCCCAACTAAATATTGCGCATTCCACCAACAGCACGGTCATAACACCGACCAATGCTTCCGATTGCGTCATGAGATTCAAGATCTCATTGATAACGGGGTGATTGTACCTCCCGAAAAACCCAATGTCACAACAAACCCTCTCCCACCGCACCACCAAGCTCCACCTTCCAAAAGAATCAACTTTATCCAGACTGGAGTCGTGTCTTATGATCCTAGCATATATATCACCCCATCCCACCTACCCAAGCCGGAGGTGCTCCTTCTTGACTACGCTGACTTGTGCATGTTGGGTATCTCCAGAGCCCAATCCGAACCATTGGTGGTGACTGTCGAAGACAGAACATGGGAGATTTCATAGGAGAATGGGATTGTTGAGTTAGAATCTGAGGAATCTGGGGTTTTTGCCAGAGAGATGTACAGTTCGAGTGACTACATGTTGACGGTAGGTCAGGATAGACCAAGTGTGGAATTGCCAGAAAAGGCAGAGCTTTGTGTGATACATGGGGATAGATTTGATCAGAGATCAGAGGACTTAGCAGCTATGGAAGGGGACTTCGCTAACCTCCAGCTTTTCAGTGAACAAAATCCAACAGACACGGCAGTCAACTAGTCGAATCTCGAAGAATCAGCAGAGGTTATCGGGTGGCTGGATGATCAATCGGATGTTATGGAAGAATGCCAACCAGAACAGGGCCCGTCAGGGGCAAGGACATCAGTTATGGCCGGAAGGGCCGAGAATTGAAGTGCATCGCCGGAAAGCGCCGGTGCTAAGAATTTCGCTCAGGACTTGGGCATTGAGAATGCAAGAATTATTGAACAGACAGCTGTGCTGACGTATTTAGAACAGGAAAAGTTTGGGGATTCTGAGAGGATCAGGAAAGCTAAAGCCTACGTAGGGACTGAAACTGCTGTGTGCACAAGGACAGAGAATGCTGCGAACATATGGATGGAGAGTACCGCAAGTACGAGAACAGTCGTACCAGAGCTGGACAGGTGTCTGTTGGCTGCCGATGGAATGTGGTGGGCGGACGATGATTTATGCCTTGCCCACACGGATGAGGATTGGGGGAGTAACCGGCCAGATGATACCTGGTACATTGCTGAAGTCGACCATATGACTAGGAGTGGACGGTATTTCAAGCCTCTACATCTAGATCAGCCAGAGGTGTCTGGAAAAGATAAGGAGGCGGAGAAACAGAAAGAGAAGCAACTCGAAAAAGAAGTTGTACTGAAGCAGCTAAAAAAGATACATGCAGACATTTCCATCTGGGGACTGCTTATGGCATTGCGAGTGCATCGACAAGCTGTCTTATCGGCCATGGACAAGGCCAAGCTCTCGATAGACACCACGCCCGAACAGCTGGTGAGCTTAGTTTTTCTGGGAGGGGCTACCCCGATGTTGACTGTCTCCGACAAAGAATTTCCACCCAAGGGTGCGAACCATAACAAGCCACTCTATATCTCCGTGGAGTGCAGGAACAAATGGATACCTGTGGTGCTTGTCGACACAGGGTCCGCCATCAATGTATGCCCGGCAAGGACTGCCTATGCAATCGGTTTAAACACCGTAGACCTTGTGCCGACGGCCCAGGTGATTCGGGCATATGACAACACGAGCAGAGAGGTAATGGGGACGGTGAATATCCAGACTCGGGTTGGCCCGGGATAGCATGAAATTGACTTTCACGTCTTAGAAGTTCCTGCGACCTTCAATCTACTTTTGGGGCGACCGTGGCTGCATCAAGTGAAGGCAGTTTCGTCCACCTTGCATCAAATGGTGAAATACCCCCATGGGAAGGGAGTAGCCATTGTTTTTGGAAATTCGTCAATCGATCCACCACCAGAAGTGTCTACGCCAGTTTTGGAAATTGAGCACGGCATGGAGGATGTGTTCATGTCGGGTTTTACCTTGGCCGAGGCTCGGGTAGTTCAGAACATCATAGCTGTTAATGAGGGGGTGTATGTTAGCGCACAATCAGTATACCTCATGAACAAGCTTCAACACATCCCCGGGATGGGATTGGGAAATAGCGGCCGGAAAGGCGTTGCAGCATTGGCCGAAGTGCCACACAACCCACACATCTTTGGCTTGGGTTATCTGCCCACCAAAGAGGATTGGATAAGGAAAGGGAAGGAGATGGCTGGGAGAGCCAGAGCGAAGCAGACGGGGAAGCCTTTTGAACTAATGCATAGACCCATTCAGGGTACCCTAAACGGACGCATCGTCCGGGAGGTGGAGGACTTTCCATTTTGTGGCTTCCCAGAGCCATGGTTGAACGCGGAGAGGAAGCATGTACCAGGTTTTGAGATCTTCTTTGATCTGCAGTTATCCGGGGATGACGTTGCCAGAGAGCAGATAGACCCAACAACTGAGGTTATGCAGAGCGAGAAAGTAGAGTCCGGGGACGCCGAAAGTGAAATGGGGATAGCACTGGCATGTCTACTTTCAGATCCTCCGATCGAACAGAAGTGCTAAGGGAATAACTTCTCGGTGTCCATGATCGGGAATGAAACGGTTGCGGGCCTACTAGCAAATGTTTTGGATGCATCCATCGCACCCTCCCTTATTTGGCAGTACGAGGAGGGATTTTTGTCAAGCAACACCGGGTCAGGTAGTGAGCCAGAATCTGATTCCACCGAGTCTTGTGAGTTAGAATCAGGTTCCAGCTTGACTAAGTTTAAGTCCGGTATTCCTGGGGGTGATAACCCGGATGCCACAGTTCTGTCCAGGTCGTCTTTTTCTTTCTCTTTTGAGTCTGTTGTAACAGAAGAATCGAACGGTTTGGATGTGCTTAATGAGAATGATGTGGATGTGGTTTCTGAGTACTTTTCTGTGCCTTTGATTTATTGTTTGAATTAGAATTTTCAAAATTTTGACAAAAACGACGAGGAAGAAATTCTTCCGGTTTTGCAATGATTAATTGATCAAGAGCAGGAAAGATTTGTTAAACCTTTGGTTAATGAAATCATTACCATGAATATTGGTACTGAGGAGGACCCGTGGCTGGTCCAGATCGGGTCCACGTTGTCTTCAGAGGAACGCGAGCGCTTAGTCGCTTTACTAAAAGATTTCAAAGATGTTTTCGTGTGGTCCTACGAGGACATGCCTGGGATCGATCCTGAGATTATACAGCATCGGATCCCTCTTAACCCCGAGGCCCGACCCCTCAAGCAGAAACTCAAAAGGATTCGCCCGGATTGGGCCCTCAAGATTAAGGAAGAGATCACCAAGCAAATTGACGCAGGGTTCCTGCTGGTTTTCGAATACCCGACTTGGTTGGCCAACATCGTTTCGGTGCCGAAGAAGGATAGCAGGATCAGGGTATGCGAGGATTTCAGGGATTTGAACAGAGCTAGTCCGAAGGATGACTTTCCCTTATCACATATCAATGAGTTGGTGGACTTCACAGCGGGGCATGCTTTGCTTTCGTTCATGGATGGCTTCTCAAGCTACAATCAGATAGTGATGGCACCTGAAGACCGGGAGAAGGCTGCTTTCACCACCCCGTGGGGGACATATTGCTCCAGAGTGATGCCGTTTGGGTTAAAGAATGCTGGAGCTACATATCAACGGGCCGCGACCACAATATTGCATGACATGATCCACAAAGAGCTTGAGGTGTACGTGGATGACATGATTGTCAAGTCCAAAGAAAGAGAGGGCTACTGCACCGCCTTGCAAAAGTTTTTCAAAGGATCAGAGAATTTTGGTTGTGGCTGAATCCTCAGTAGTGTACGTTTGGTGTTACAGCGGGAAAAATGC
This sequence comes from Camellia lanceoleosa, assembly GCA_025200525.1. Taxonomy (NCBI): domain Eukaryota; kingdom Viridiplantae; phylum Streptophyta; class Magnoliopsida; order Ericales; family Theaceae; genus Camellia; species Camellia lanceoleosa. The sequence continues at coordinate 101,672,719 of CM045769.1, read as the reverse complement.
GAGGGTTTCTGATTACACAGAGAGGTATCGAAGTCGACCCTTCCAAAATCAAGGCCATCTTAGAAATGCCACCACCAAGGACTGAAAAGGATGTGCGAGGCTTTCTAGGTAAGGTGCAATTCATAAGACGGTTTATCTCAAAATTAACCTTGACTTGTGAACCACTTTTTGGCCCCCTGAAGAAAGGAAAGAAATTCCAATGGGACGGTTGATGCCAAGCTGCTTTTGAACAGATCAAGGAATACTTACAGAACCCGCCCGTGTTGTCACCCCCAGAGCCGGGGAGACCGTTGATTTTGTACCTTTCAGTAACTGAGACTACAATGGGCTGCATGCTCGCGCAAGAATCAGAGGACAAAGTGGAGAGAGCCATCTACTATCTGAGCAAGAAGATGCTAGAATATGAAACTCGCTACACACCGTTGGAGAAGGCTTGCTTAGCCTTGGTATGAGCTACCAAAAAGCTGCGGCACTACCTATTAGCTCACTCTGTAATGTTGGTTTCACGACTGGATCCCATCAAATCTCTTTTCGAGAAACCGACACTTACGGGTAGGCTAGCTCGTTGGTTGCTGTTGCTTTCCGAATTCGATCTGAAATATGTGACGCGCAAGTCAGTCAAGGGAAGAGCAGTAGCAGAATTCTTAGCCGATCATCCAGTGGAAGGGGGTGAAGCAGTTGAGTACTTATTCCAGATGAGGCCATTTTGCATATCGACGACGAGTTTTGGACGATGTACTTTGACGAAGCGTCAAACCAACACGAGTATGGGATAGGAGTGTTGCTAATAGCACCCGATAACTCCCGTATCCCTCTAGCATTCAAACTTCAGTTCAAAGTCTTGAACAACGAAGCAGAATATGAGGCATGCATTGCCGGTCTAGAAGCAGCTGTCGAACTAGGGGCAAAACGGTTGGACGTCATTGGGGACTCGAGCGTTGTTGTATCTCAAGCGAAAGGAGATTGGAAAGTCAAAAAAGAAAAGATGATTATGTATCACCAAACCTTGGACTTGTTAATTCCTTGGTTTAAGAAGTTAAACTTTACTCATCTGTTAAGAGAGAACAACGGGTTCGCAGATTCATTAGCAACTCTATCTTCCATGATAGACATCCCGTTTGGAGTCCGGATGCGTCCAGTCATTATCGACCAAAAATTTGTGCTGGCTTACGAGTCAATTGCTGCTATAGATGAGGTTCAAGATGAGAACCCCTCGTATTACGATATTTGGAATTTCTTGGAGAAGGAAGCATATCCACCAGGGGTAAATGCCAAGGACCAAAGGGCAATCAAAAGAATGGTCGTTCAATTCATCACCTACGGAGGTAAATTGTATAAGAGAGGTCATCTAGGAATACATAAGCTGTGCATTGAAACTGATGAATCAAAACACCTGATGGAGGCCATCCATGGAGGGGAATGCAGTGCGCATATGAACGGGGTAATGTTAGCTCGGAAGATCCTCAGACAAGGTTATTATTGGTCCACCATGGAGGAGGATTGTATCGGCTTTGTTCGACGATGCCACATGTGTCAAATCCATGCAAACCGCATGAACATTCCGCCGTCGAAGCTGTACAATATGACTTTGCCGTGGCCGTTTTCAGTTTGGGGAATCGATGTGATCGGGGCTGTCACCCTGAAGGGGTCGAATGGGCATGAGTTCATGCTGGTCGCGATAGATTATTTCACAAAGTGGGTTGAAGCCCAATCCTATGCGGTGTTAAAGGCTTCACATGTCGCGAAATTCATCAGAAACAACATCATCTATCGCTACGGGGTCCCGAACGAGATCATCTCAGATAATGGTTCCCACTTCAAGAAGGAAGTGATTGATTTGTTGGAAAAATACAATGTGGCTTTTCATAAGTCGTCCACATACCGACCGCAGACCAATGGGGCGGTCATGGCTGCCAACAAGAATATTAAACACATACTGCAAAAGATGGTGGAAACCTACCGGGATTGGCCAGATAAGTTGCCGTTTGCTCTGTGGGGCTACCGGACTTCAATTAGAACGTCTACTGGGGCGACTTCGTATTCATTAGTTTATGGGATGGAGGCCGTTCTACCTATCGAGATTGAAGTTCCGTCTTTGAGAGTGCTGGCTGAGTGTCAGATAGCAGAAGCAGATTGGCAGCAGAGCAGATTTGAAGAACTCATGCTCTTCGACGAGCGCAGACTGAAAGCACTGTAACATGTTCAAGGTTATCAGCGCAGAATTTCCCGGGCTTTCAACAAGAAAGTTAAGTCTAGGAATCTAAAAGAAGGAGATTTGGTACTCAAGGACAACCGAGCTCCCATCCACGACCCAAGGGGCAAGTTCAAACCCAATTGGACTGGTCCCTACATCATCAAGTCTATCTGGTTAGGTGGAGCTGTGGTTCTGATGGACCTAGATGGCCTAGAGTTTTCACAGCCGATCAATATGGACAAGTTGAAGAAATATTACCCCTGAGAGGCTCGCTAGGCCGAAAACCCAAAAGGGCGACCTAGGCAAAAGTTAGAACATGAAAAATTGGAAATTATAAAAACTGAGCTCGCAAGGTTGAAAACCCGCAAAGTGCGGCCTTGGCAAAAGTTAGAGCGTAAAAGGAGAGTGAAAATACTCGAGTGAACTCGAGCCTGAACTACGTAAGGCTTGATTCCCATCTTTGGGATGCGTAGGCAACTTCATCCTGAAGTTCAGCCATAAACTTTTCCCCGATCGACTTTGTCCATTTGATCATCTCAGCCATCTTTGTCTATTCAGCATTCAAGAGTTCGGTTATGATCTCCGGTGTAGTGCTTTTCAGACTAGGGGCAACTTTCCGTTGCTGTGCAGTGCTGCAGTACTCTTCAGACTAGGGGCAACTTTCCAGTTGCTGGGATCCGGGGTCGTGCATCTCAGTGACAGATCTCAGGCGTGTTCAGTTCTGATCCATGTCTAAAATGGTTTTGAAAAGTTTTAATAAAGGTTGACTTTGTTCAAATTAATCTTTTTTACAACTTAGACCATTTTTGGACCAAAGCGGAAAATTTTCAGTACCCACAACCTTCAATTTTATTGATTTCATTACAAAGTCTTCCTGCTCTTGCATACAAATTGAAGTTGCTTTTGGTTACATTCATAAAGAAAACTTGAAAGTACTAATAAAGCAATAAATTCGGGGCATAGCTGAGTCAGGTGTTCCTACGCCCCCTCGTGGAGCTGGTCAAAGCCTCTGATGCCAAGTTGGGCCCAATCTGTGCCTCTTCATTGAGCCAATCTATGCACTCATCAGACAAAAGTTCCCGAGTCGAGGCAACTTTGGTGATGATGGACATGTGGCCTTAGGCACGAGTTAGGGTTTCCTAAATTCCCCCAAAATAAAATATTTAGGTGGCAACTCTGTATCTGGCAAAGCAGTCCATGTTTGGCACTTCTTTCAAAAAATCTATTTTCCAAAAAACAATTTGTTGGATTTGGACTCTTTGATCATTCATCGGTCTTGCATTGCACTCTGCGAGATTAGATACAGGACTGTGACATTGATTCCTGAATTGTAGTGAGTCCAAATGAACAGAACGGGATTTCCCTCCTGGGGCGTTCAGGGACGTCTACACGCGCCAGGAGCCAAAAAGAGGGCTTTTCAGAATTCGTGACAAGGTGAAGGGCTAAGACTTCAATGATGACCACACGGCCTTCAGAGAAGGATCAGATAAAGATGGTAGTCCGTAATCTGCATGGGAAATTGTTGTAGAAGATGATCATTCTACCTTTGTTCACATTCACTGAGCTCCATGATATGGGGGTTCAGATTGAAGACACCATGAAACAAGGGCTGATTACTGATGAGAAAGAGCAGGCAAAAAGGCCTTTTGTGCACAGTTATAATCTTACCACTAGTGGTAGCACAACAGTAAGGCTGTCAGATGTGAGCGTTGTCACTACCACAACCAAGACTGCCAATCCCTTCACCAACACAGCTCCATAAACTTCAGCCAACTCTGCCCAATCCCAGAGGACCTTTACCCAACTCTACATGACCTTATCTTAAGCAATGAAGGTGCTAGTCAAAAAACGGCACCTTAAACCATTAGAGCCTCGCCCAATACCTGATCCTCTTTCACCTAAGCACAACCCAGCAAAGTACTGTGTATTTAACCGGTAACATGGTCATGATACCGACCAATGCTTCCGACTGCGTCATGAGATTCAAGACCTCAGTGACAACAAGGTGATTGCACCACCCCATAAACCAAATGTAACTGCCAACCTTCTCCCGGCCCAATATAAAGCTCCCATACCTCGCAATCTAAACCTAATCCATACACTGGCCCTCCCCTACGACCCCAGCGTATATATTACCTCTTCCCACTTACCCAGATCAACAGTGTTCATCCCTGAAAGCACAGATTTGTGCATGATGGACACGTTCACAATCCAACCTAAACCCGTGGTGGTGACAGTGGCAGAAGAAGGGAGGCTAGCCTTAGAGGAGAGTATGAGTCCGCTGCCTAAGTGCTCTGAGGACTTGTTTGAGGGGTAGTACGATGCAAGCTGCTACATTGTGCTGATTGATCAAGTCAAGCCAGAAGTGGTGTTGTCAATAGCAGTGGAGGTCAATGTGGTCAGAGGGATGGCCCAAGCCAAGGTTTAGATGATCTGGCGGAGCTAGAGGAGGACTTAGACAACTTGCAGTTCTTTGACGAACAAGATCAAATGGATATGTAGATTGACTGGTTTGATTTGAATGAGTCGATAGACAACTTTGAGTGGTTTAGTGATGAACCGGACAAAGAGGAAGGAACTTAAACAAAATCGGAAGAAAATGGAGCATGAATTACTGTAGTGGCCGGAATGGCCGATGAAGAAAGGAAACTGTTGGAGAACACCAGCGTGAATAATTCAACTCAGGAATTGGGCACTGTGAGTACTGTAGATACAGAATGGGAAGCTGTATTGAAGCAGTTTGAACAAGAGAGGGTTGAAGACAACTAGAAAGCTGGAATGGCCCAACACTCTGCAGGGGAAACTTGTGAGGTGAAAGTGATACAAACGGAGCTGGACAATTGTTTGTCGGTTATTGTAGACACCCCATTTTTAACCGTCCTAAAGACTTGGACGTCATCGATTGAGCGCTCGATGATTGTGCATGTTTACGCTCATTTGGAGTCCCCGAGGTTTTCGGCTACGCGCCTTGCTCCTGAGTCTCTGAGCTCTCTTGGTTTTGTGCTTGTTTTAAGCCAAACCTTGGTGCCCCCTTTTGCCTGGAGGGAGAAGTAGAGGTGTAGACCACCTTTCTCCCCTGCCAGCCAGTTTTCTCCCCTGTAGACCACTTGTAGTGGTCGGTCATCTAGGGTGGGTGATCGGTCGACCACCTTAAGTGGTCGGCAACCTTCCACCACCTTCTTCTCTTTGTGTAGACCACCTTTCTCCCCATGTCGACCAGCTTTTGTCCCTGTCGACCACATTGGGTGGTCGGTCGGCTAGGTTGGGTGGTCGGTCGACCACCTTAACTGGTCGGCCGCCTTTCTGCACTTTCTGCAGATATTTTTGGTGCCAGCTGTGCCAGCTGTTAGGCACAGATTGCATCCTCTCTATACGTGTAGGGACAGATTTGAGCAAGTTTTTGCTTGCATCTCTATATAAGGGGATATGATTCCCCCTTAGAGAGGGTTCAGATTTTTTGGAGCAAAAAAATCTACTCTCTCTCTAGAATTCTCTATATATATATATATATTTTGTGCTTGAAAGTGCTTGAAAGTGGGAGTTCTCGGTGGATTTGCAAAGGAACTCTTGATCAAACACCACCATCATTGAGCTAAGATACTTGAGAGCCTTATTTGAGTGACTTTGACTTGATTTTGCCTCAGAAGTGGCTGATTTTGAAGATTGGGCTTCAAGGGTGAGTAATAGCCTCTTTAAAGCATTATTTTCACTGCTTATTTAGCCACTTTTGCATGCTATTTTAGGTTTAGATTTCAACTGAAAAAGGTTCTATTTTGAAGTGTTTAAAATGGTTGTTTAAGGCTTTGTTTAATTTATGGGTGGTTTACCCCCTTTGGTGGCTTGTTTTGCCTTGCTTTGTGCCATCTTTTAAGGCCTTTGAGGCCATCTCTTTTTGGCCTTCTCACCACTGAAACTCAGAGGAATTTTAGTGGTGGAAAAGTGGTTTTGAGGTCTCAAATGAGTAGGGGTGGTCCCCTCCTTCTCTTCTCTTGTTTGCATGTGTTGATGGCCCTCCAAAAGAGCATCTGTTTCTACTTCTTGGAGGCTTTTTTTAGGCCCATTTTTGTGACTTTTATGACCTGCCATAACTCTATTTTTGGCTGTCTTGGTCACCTCTTGCATGCTTCTTATACTTGTAGTGTAATCCTACTTGTAGCCTTGCAAAGTAGCATGTCTTTGTGCCTTGAATTGGCTCCATCTCAGCATGTTTTTAGTCATTATTTTCCATGTCATAACTCTGTTTTGGGTTGGTTTGGTTGCCTCTTGCATGCTCCTTACACTTATATTGCAATTTTGTTCACTAGCCTAGGGTATTCGGTGTTTTAGCCTATTGATCTAACATGTGTATGCTCTACTTCAACACATTTTTGGCTTTGATTTAACATGCTTTAGGTCTGATTTGAGTGGTTTTGGTCATGCATGCTTAGCTTTGTATAGCTATAGTGTAATTGGCTTCACTAGCCTTGCACATTGGGACCCTTAGCATGCTATATTTGTGATGTGTGCATGATATGGCTTCATTTGATATGTAATTTTAGAGCATAAAATTTTTCCATACTCTCATGTTTATCACTCTTTCATTGTGTTTAAGAGTTGTGCCCTTATGCCTTGTTTGTGAGCTAATACGGGAGCCTATCTTTCTTGCCATCTATGTTCAAGTCTAGCATGTTTTTGCTACCATTTTGACCTGCCTTAGGTCTGTTTTGAGTACTTAAGGCCATTTGAGCATTGCTTAGTATGGTTGTAGTGTAAAGCCCTTGACTAGCTTTGTATTTCAAGTCTCTTGGCATGCTTTATTTGAGCTATTTGCATGATATGACATCACTTGGCATATAATTTCAGAGCATATGTCATTGCCACACTCTCACATTTTCCACTCCTTCAATGTGTTTGAGAGTTGTGTCTTCACGCCTTGTTGGCGAGCCATCAAATGTGCATATTTTCCTTGTGTTATATGCCTTGATCTTAGTACATTTCAGCCACTGGTTTGGTATATTTAACCTCTGTTCGGGGTTGGTTTGGTCACTTAGGCTTAGTATTGGATGCCTATATTGCTATGCTCTTTGCTAGTCTTGATGCCTTAGCTTCTAAACATGCCATGCGTGCATTGTTTACATGATGGAGTCTTGTACATGCCACTCTAGCATTGATAGATAACCATGTTGTTTGTATGTGTGTTGCATTGCATTGTGTTTGGATCGGACGTCAATCCAAACACGAGAAGTGAGGGGTGTTTTATACTTGAAGTGATGAAACGCGCCTCATTTCTTGGTCGTCGTCCCCATTAATTGTCCATGATAGGGTGGAGGCCTTTCGAGTCTTATGTGTGCATTCATCGAGTTTTGCGCAAGCTTGATCCTTTGGCCATCATGCATCGAAAATGCTTGGTTGTTGGCTCAAGAGTCAACTGCCATACTCCTTTGAGTTTGAGATATGATAAGGAGTGTGGAAGTGCATACATTTTCTTCCAAATACACTGTCTTGCCTCTGTCTGTGCTCTGTTGTAGCAACAGGAGGAATTTCAGCCCTCAAGGTGTTCTTGAGATCAGAAAGAAGCAATTTGGAAATCGGTGTAATTTTCAAAGATTTGAAAGAGTGCAAACAGAGGCGTCTTGAGGCAAGGCGGTGGATTTCTGGGAGGACGCAACCGAGCATGCATATCCCCCTCACTTGCGAGGCCATTTATCGCTTTTGGTAACGAGTTGTAGTTGATTACCTATGTTGTAATTAATTTAGCTTAGTGATTTGTAATATTTAATTAGCTTAGATTAGCTAGTTATTCAATTTGGTTTGTAATAATTAATTAGCTAGAATAGTTAGCTAATTAGTTGGTTTGTAATAGTTAGCTTAATTGGCGTAGCTAGTTAGCTTTCATTTTATTCGGACCCTCCGTCGAGAGGGAAAATGTTATAATAAGTGTGCATGTGTGTGATGCATGTCTTCCAACCCCACGTCTTTCTCCCTTTTATTTAAATGCTTTCGATGGTTAGTTTAGGGCATATTTCAATTAGCATCCTTATGCTTGCATGCGTGCATCATTCATTTGTTTTGCATGCACCGGGCTCGACGCATCATTCAAACTAGATTGTATTTTAATACACTTACTTGAATACGTGTTTCAATGCATGTTATCAAGTGTTGCATTCATATGCCATTTTAGATAGCCGAGCCTATTAGGTTGCATTTTTGCATGTGTTGCATTAGGCATTTTAACATAGCTAGGATCATGCATGATTTCTAACTAGCTTTTGTTTTGGCTTGGAGTACACTGTAAGTGTTTATGCTTTAGCATCCTTGCATGAGTGTGAGTGTTGCCATGACAGCATGCTTACCACGAGGCTATTTGCTTAAGTGCTTAACTGCTTGAATGCTTGTGGATGAAGGCTTCATTACTTGAATTGGAACAATTTATCAAAATGTGTGTTTTCAGCCCACTTAAAGGTGGCAAAATCATGTTTTTCTAAGCCCACTTGAGGGTGGCAAATCAGCGCTTTAGCCTATTTGCGAGTAGCACTTTCAAACCACTTTCAAAAATAAACATGAGTTGTTTTGTTCCAATTCACATGATTGAGTCTATACTTGTATGTTGTGTGCATCACATATTAATTTTAGATTAATAAACCGGAATAAGAACACATGTGTTTTCAAAACAACATATCATGCTTAGTAGAGGCCGATCCTTTGAACGGGCGAGCGGGGTGCTCATTTCAAGAGCTTCCCCTCTCGTACCCAAGTTCTCGAGCCGAGGCAACTTTGGTGATGACGGACACGTGGCCTTAGGCACAAGTCAGGGTTTCCTAAATTTCCCAAAACAAAATATTTAGGTGGCGACTCTGAAATCTGGCAAAGCAGTCCATGTTTGGCACTTTTTGATTAAAATCGATTTTCCAAAACAATTTGCCAGATTTGGACTCTTTGGTGATTTATCAGTCTTACATTGCACTTTGTGACACTAGATACAGAACCATAACAGGAGTCCGAATTGTAGTAGCTATGAACACAATTCGCGCCCTCTCAGAAAGTGGGGCGTACGGATCGAGTTCGGGCGGTCTACAAGTTGCTGGAGGGGTATGGTGGGAGGATGATGATCTAATTCTGGCTCATATTGACGAAGACTGGGGTGGGTCCCTCCCAGATAACACGTGGTACACTGAAGAGATAGACCACATGACAAGAAGTGGGCAGTATTTCAAGCCACCGCACTTAGACCAAGCTGAGACCTCTGGGAAAGATAGAGAGGTTAAGAAATAGAAAGAGAAGTAGTTGGAGGAAGAGGCAGTGCTGAAACAACTAAAGAAAATCCAAGCTGACATCTCAATTTGGGGTCTGCTCATGGCCTCCCGAGTGCATCGACAGGCTGCATTATTAGCAATGGACAAAGCCAAATTACCCATTGACACTATCCCTGAACAACTTGTGGGATTGGTCTTCCCAGGTGGTACTGGGCCAACCGTAACCTTTTCTAACAAAGAATTGTCACCGGAAGGCACAGCTTACAACAAACCCCTCTACATATCTGTTGAGTGCAGAGAAAAATAGGTATCGGTGGTGCTGGTCGACACCGGTTCAGCTATCAATGTCTATCCTTCCCACACAGCTTATGCCATCGACCTTAAACCAACAGATTTCGTGCCTACAGCCCAAGGGATTCGGGCATATGATAATACCAGCAAGGAAGTTATGGGCACGGTACAAGTCAGAGTTCAGGTGGGCCTAGCTCAATAGGATGTCGAGTTCCATGTCCTGGATGTCCCGACCACCTTCAACTTACTGCTAGGGAGACCCTAGCTGCATCTGGTGAAAGCAGTCTCCTCTACCCTCCACCAAATGTTAAAGTACCCTCACGGGAAGGGAGTGGTGATCGTCTTTGGGAATTCATCTATCCACCCATCCTCCGCCAGAGGTAACTACACCAGTGTTAGAAATCATTCATAGTGAGGAGGATGTTTTCCTCTCAGGGATTACTCTAGCTGAGGCCCGGACAGTGCAAACCATCTAGGCAGCAGATGAGGGCATGTATGTCAGCGCCCAATCAATCTATTTCATGAACAAGTTACAACATGTTCCAGGAATGGGACTTGGAAGAAGTGGCCGGAAAGGTGTCACAGCATTGGCTAATGTGTCGCATAATCCACATGCCTTTGGTCTGGGGTATGTACCCACCAAAGAGGATTGGGTCAGGAAAAAGGAAGAGATGGCAGGCAGAGCCAGAGCCACGCAGGCTAGGAAACACTATGAGCTTGTTCACAGGCCGATCTGGGGAACGCTGAATGGTCACTTTGTTCGGGAGGGAGAAGACTTCCCATTTTGCGTCTTTCCGAGCCCTAGAAGAATTCTATGAACCATCGTGTTCTTGGCTTCAAAATCTTCTTCGACCTACAGTTGCTAGACAGTGATGCCAAGGAAAAGGCTAACCCAATTGCTGAAGTTGAAAAGAGCATGGAAAGTAACTCAGACAACAGTGAGCTTGGAGTAAGGGCATCACTAGCGTGTCTCCTTTCAGATCCTCCAGCCGACTCAAAGAGCTTAGGGGATAGCCTTACCATCTCCATGATCGGGGACCAACCAGGTGTGAACCCATCCAGCAACATTTTGGATGTATCTGAAGCACCATCTCTTGTCTGGCAACTGAAGGAGGGCTATCTATCTAGTTCTGAGTTGGGTGATGAGCTAGAATCTGATACCACAGAGTTTGTGGAGTCAGAATTAGATTCCGGTTCTTCTGAGTCCAAGTTCGGTATTCCCCGGGGGTGATTAATCGAGAGGATGAGAGGTTTGCAAAACCTTGTGCTAATGAAATCGTTGCTATTAATGTGGGTACTGAGAAGGATCTGCATCTGGTCTAGACTAGGTCCATGTTGTCTTCAGAGTAGCGCGAGCACTCAGTCACTTTATTAAAAGATTTCAAAGATGTTTTCACGTGGTCCTATGAAGACATGCTTGGAATTGATCCTAAGACTATACAACATCGGATCCCTCTTGACCTTGAGGCCCAACCCATCAAGCAGAAGTTGCGCAGAATCCGTCCAGATTGGGCGTTGAAAATCAAAGAGGAGGTCACCAAGCAGATCGAAGCAGGTTTCTTGTTAGTATCTGAATATTCGACTTGATTGGCCAGCATCGTCCCAGTGCCAAAAAAGGATGGAAGAATCCGGGTGTGTGTGGACTTCAGGGATTTGAACAGAGCCAATCCGAAGGACAACTTTCCTCTACCGCACATCGATGAATTAGTGGACTTCGCTACGGGCCATGTATTGCTCTCCTTTATGGATGGATTTTTCAAGTATAATCAGATTCTGATGGAGCTCGAGGACAGAGAAAAAACTGCATTTACTACACCGTGGGGTACCTACTATTATCGGGTTATGCCGTTTGGGCTGAAGAATGCTGGGGCTACCTATCAAAAGGCTGTAACCACTATTCTACATGATATGATCCACAAAGAAATCGAGGTGTACGCAGACAACATAATTGTCAAGTCCAAAGAAAGAGAGGGCCACTACACCGCAATGAAGAAATTCTTTCAATGGATCAGAGAATATAGACTGAGGTTAAACCCACAGAAGTGTACTTTTGGCATAATAGCAGAGAAAATGATGGGCTTTTTGATCACACAGAGAGGCATCGAGGTAGATCCTTCCAAAATCAAGGCCATCCTAGAAATGCCACCACCAAGGACTGAAAAAGAGGTGTGAGGCTTTCTGGGTAAAGTGCAATTCATAAGACGGTGTATTTCCAAATTAACCTTGACTTGTGAACCATTATTTGGTCTTCTGAAGAAAGGGAAGAAATTCCGATGGGATGATCGATGTCAATTTACTTTTGAGCAAATTAAGCAGTACCTTCAGAATCCGCCTGTGTTATCGCCGCCAGAGCCGGGGAAGCCTTTGATTCTGTATCTGTTAGTCACAGACACCACAATGGGGTGCATGCTTGCTCAGGAATCTGAGGATAGGGTGGAGAAAGCCATCTACTATTTGAGCAAGAAAATGCTGAATTATGAGACCCGCTACACTCCGTTGGAGAAAGCTTGTCTAGCCTTGGTATGGGCTACCAGGAAGTTAAGGCACTACTTGTTTGCTCACTCCGTAATTCTGGTTTCAAGATTACATCCCATCAAATATCTCTTTTAGAAACCAACGTTTACGGGTAGGCTAGCCCATTGGTTTCTTCTCATTTCCGAATTTGATCTCAAGTATGTTACCCGTAAGTCGATCAAGGGGAGAGCAATAGCGGAATTCCTGGTAGATCAACTAGTTGAAGGGGATAAAACGGTGGAATACCTATTCCCAGATGAAGCCATTTTGCAAGTTGAGGAGGAGACTTGGATAATGTACTTTGACAGAGCGTCCAATCAGTATGGTTATGGGATAGGTGTGTTGCTGATAGCACCCGACGACTCCCATATACCTTTAGCCTTCAAACTCCGATCAAGGTGACAAATAACGAAGCAGAATATGAGGTGTGTATTGCTGGTTTAGAAGCAGCCCTGGAACTAGGGGGAAAAAGGTTGGATGTCATCGAGGACTCAAACCTAGTTATTTCTCAAGCAAATGAAGACTGGAAAGTCAAAGAAGAAAAGATAAAGATTTATCACCACACCCTGGATGTTCTAATTCCTAGATTTGAGAAGCTAACTTTCACGCATCTACTAAGAGAGAACAACAGCTTCGCGGACACCTTATCAACTCAATCTTCTATGATAGACATCCCGCATGGAGTACGGATGCATCCGATTATCATTGAGCAGAGATACATGCCGGCCTATGAAACTATCGTTGCAATAGATGAAGTGCAAGACAAAAACCCTTGGTATTACGATATTTGGAACTTCTTGGAAAATAAGATTTATCCACCAGGGGAAAATGCCAAAGACGAAAGGGGAATATGGCGAATAGCCGTCCAATTTATCATATACGGAGGTAAACTGTACAAAAGAGGTTGTCTGGGAAAGCACAAGTTGTGTGTTAAAGAAGAGGAATCAAAGAGCCTGATGGAGGCCATCCATGGGGGAGAGTGTGGAGTGCACATGAACGGAGTGATGTTAGACCGGAAGGTTCTCAGGCAAGGTTACTACTGGTCCACTATGGAAGAGGATTGTATTGGTTTTGTTTGGTGATGCCACAAACGCCAAATTCATGCTAATCACATGAATATCCCGCCGTCGACGCTGTACAACATGACTTCATCATGGCCTTTCTCAGTCTAGGGAATTGATGTCATCAGCGCAGTCACACCAAAAGGGTCGAATGGGCTTGATTACATTATAGTGGAAATTGATTACTTCACAAAATAGGTGGAAGCTCAGTCCTGTGCCATATTGGAAGCAGTGCATGTGTCTAAGTTCATCAGGAATAATATCATTTGCCGATACGGAGTCCCGAACGATATCATTTCAGATAATGGCTCCCATTTCAAGAAGGAATTGATAGACTTGTTAGAGAAATACAATGTGACTTTTCATAAGTCATCTACATACCGGCCGCAAACCAACGGAGCTGTTGAGGCTGCCAATAAGAACATCAAGAATATTTTGCAGAAGATAGTTAAGACCTATAAGGACTGGCCAGATAAATTGCCATTCATGACCCTAGGGGCAAGTTCAAACCCAATTGGGCTGGTTCTTACATCATCAAAATGATCTGGTCGAGTGGAGCTATTATTCTCATGGACCTGGATGGCCGAAAATTTTCCCAACCGATCAACATGGACAAATTGAAGAAATACTATCCTTGAGAGGCTCGCTAGGGCGAAAACCCAGAAGGGCGACCGAGGCAAAAGTTAGAGCATGAAAAATTAGAAATAAAGAAAAATTGAGCTCGTAAGGTTGAAAACCCTAAAGAGTGGCCTTGGCAAAAGTTAGAGTGCAAAAGGAGAGACTTAATACTCGAGTGAACCTGAACCGAACTACGTAAGGCCTGATTCCCATCTTTAAGATACGTAGGTAACTTCATCCTAAAGTTTGGTCGTAAACACCACTAACTCAACTATCTTGTCCATGTGTCTGATCAGGTCATCTTTGTCTGTTTTTTACCTGAGAGTTTGGTTGTGACCTTTACTCTAAGAAAAGAGCTGGTTACAATGTAGAGCAGTGGTGTTCAATCAAGGGGCAATTTGTGATCTTGTGATTCGGGTTGTACATCTCGAGGACTAACTCCGTGAGTGTCAAGTGGTGATTCTTTTTTAAAATGGTTTTTGAAAGTTTTAATAAAAGTCAATTTTTGTTTGAATTTTACCTTTTACAACTTAGACCATTTTTGGATCAAAAGAAAAAATTTCAGTGTTCACAACTTTAATTTCATTGATTTCAAGTTAAAGTTGTCCAAATCTCTGATACAAATCGAAGTTGTTTTTATTACATCGAAAAACTTGAAAAGAAAGGTCAGGGCAATAAACTAGGTGCATAGATGAGTCAGGTGTCCCTGCGTCTCCTGCTTGTGCTTGTGGAAGCTTCTAGAGCCAAAGTGGCCCGATTTATGCCTTATCCTTGAGCCAAGCCAAGCACTCGCTAGAAAGGGCGCAACTGAAACTAGGGGCAGGGGCCATAAGCTCTCTTGTCTTCCAAGTAGTGAGGTACCTAGCCAAATGTGAACCTCAGATGGGGAATGAAACCGGGTACTCTACCTCCTCCTCTGGGTGGGTCTAATCATGCCTAAACTGACGTCTGAACCAGAACAGGAAGTAGAACACGCAGTGTATGAGGCCGATAAGTTGAATGCCAGGTTGTCGAGCCATGTTGTAACTCATGTCAATCAGATTAAGCCAAGGGCAATGCCAAGCTATGTCAGCAGCAGACATGTTGCATATCCAGTCGCACCACCATCCCTCATTCAGGAAATCCACTAGTCAGTGGCAGAAGAAATAGCCCCGAGCTAAGTACTCAGGGTAAGAGTCCACTACCTTCAGCTTATCAATAAGCCACACCTGGGAAGGGATGAACGAAAAGAGAGATTAAAGAATAGAGAGATGTATGTTGAGAGAAAAGTGAGAAAATGGCTTGTGGGAGCCGAATAATTGACAAAGGCAGAAGGCGCGCACAATACAGGGCTGATAATAATCGGCTGTATCCGAATACAATATTTGGGCTGAATAGGTGCGTAGCATTGGAGCCGGATAATGTAAAGGATAATGATCAAAAAGTAGGCCCTAGCCCCGAGGATCGAGGGAAACAGGTATAAATACAGGAACAACATATTTAGTAGGTATGTAAGAATCACTCCACTTAACTTAGACAAGAAGCTATCTTGAGTGTCTGAACTAACTTGTCCGTCGGAGTGCTAATCCTGGCACCCCCGACCGGAGTGTGTATCTTTTCAGGTGACTAGCTGAGGATCACCAACGTCTCCCAGGATCCGAAGAGTATTTCCAAACCACTTCTCCACAATTGGCACCGTCTGTGGAAATACTCAAATACATCCGTGGCAGGTGTGACTAAATATCCTCCGGTAGCCATTGACGAGACCGCACAGGGAGATGACCTCACTCCAGCAAATATGCTTGGGAAAGAAACCATCGCTGCAAGACGCGCCTTGAACTTCGATTCACCAACGACTTCAGTGCAAGAGACAATGCAGGCGATCATGGAACAAGCAAAGCAGAACGAACAGAGGCTGGAGAACATGATCGCTGAAAATGAAAGTCTCCGTCAAGATTTGGCCCTCGAAGTCGCAAAATCGAGAGAAACCATGTGCCAAGATCCCGAACGACCTCCGAGGGCCGGTGGACAACGACCTCGAGCCCGGCCCAAGGATACCAATAGCGACTCCAACTCATTATCCACGGAGCTCACCAAGAAGGGACGATCCGAAACTTCCAAATCCTCAAAAAGAGTCTACATACAAGGAACAAGCAGGGAGGAGATTAGACGAAGATGACCAGCACGATCCTTTTGTCTGACGGATTGCAAGGGCGGCCCTGCCCAAGAAGTTCAAAGCTCCGTCATTCACTCTTTACGATGGAAAATCAGACCCCACTGATCATATCCATCATTACAAGCAGGCCATGACATTGCATGCAGACAACGAAGCCCTCATGTGCTGAATATTCCCTAGCAGCCTGGGGCCTTTAGCTGTCAGGTGGTATTATAAGCTGGAGCCAGCCTCCATCAAAAGCTTCCATCAATTGCAGAAATCCTTCAGGGCCAGGTTCATCACCAATGAGGTACAGCCGAAACAGGCTGACTCTCTCTGGGCTATGCAGATTTAGTCAGGAGAAACGCTTAGAGCGTATTCGGCACGATATTGGGAGTGCTTCAACCTCGTTGACGACGCTTGTAACGACTCCATGGCCATCACCGCCTTCAAAATGGGACTACATCCTGATAGTTCTCTTCGCAGTTTTCTGACCAGAAGACCCCCCAAAACGGTCTGGGCATTGATGAAGAAAGTTAAGGAGTATTGCAAAGTGGAAGACGATGCCTTGAGAATAAAGGCCAGCCAAATGTCCAACAAAACGACCCCCTCTGAAATTGCTCAACCAATAAGTTTCGTGCCACCTCCTAGCCCAGAGCCTCGACAGCATGCTAAACGAGACAAAAGGGGGGATACTCGCCGATCAAGCGATCAATGTCCCCACCGAACGAATGAGCAACTACAAGTCGACAGTAGACGTTCGAGACATGTCGACAAAAAGTACACAGAGTTGTCAGAACCAATCGCTGCAATAATGACCAAAGTCCAACACCTTCCATTCTTCAAATGGCCGTCAAAGATGGTGGGGCCGCCCGACACGCGAAGAAGGGATCGGCGGTGCGAATATCACAAAGATCACGGCTACGAAACAGAGAGCTGCTACGCATTAAAAGATCACCTGGAAGAACTGGTGCAAGACGGCCGACTGCAACAGTATGTGAGACATGGAAAGCCAACCAAGGCACTAGCCTTGAGGCAGGACTCTCCTCCACTTGGCGTGATCCATGTAATCTATATCCTGCCTGCACCCTCAACCGTGCACACAATTCAATCGCATCCAATCCCCCAGGAGCAACGTATTCCAATTGAATGGCCCAAAGAAGCTCTGACAATTGCTTTCAATGACTCTGACCTTAGTGGCACAACAGCTTCCCACATTGATCCGTTGGTCATTACATTACGAATAAACCGGTTCGCCATTGAACGAATTCTCATACACCCAGGGAGTACTTCAGATGTTATGTATTACCAAACTTTCATCAAACTAGGCCTCAACGAGTCAGATTTGTGTCCGGCGCTTCGTCCATTGTTCGGCTTTAATATGAATACCGAATACCCGTTAGGAAAGATCATACTACCTATCCGAGCGGGCTCCAGAACGGTCGAAGTAGAATTCCTGGTTGTAAAGCTCCCTTCGCCGTATAATGTCATCATGGGGCGAACCTAGATATATATTATGAAGGCCGTTCCAAGCACTTATCATCAGCTCATGCGCTTCCCGACAGCCTGTGGCATTGAAGAGATCAGTGGCTCCCCTCAATCGGCACAAGCAGCGATTTTATGAAAACCATATCACTGACCAGACCTGTGGGCTTTGATACTTGTATATATTTCACTTCTAGAATGCAAACCATATTTCTTTGTCGTTTAATTTATTTCACAAACCGCATTGTGCCGCTCGTCATGATGACAATTCGGAGCCCCCTATGGTGCATGACACCTTAGGGCTGATTAAGACTCTGGATTCGGAGTGCCCTTCGCGGATATCACGATTGGCCACATTAAGTCTCCGGATCCGGAGCCCCCTTCAGTGCATGACACCTTAGGGCCGATTATGTCTCCGGATTCGGAGCGCCCTTCTTGGATATCACGATTGGCCACATTAAGTATCCGGATTCGGAGCCCCCTTTGGTACATGACACTTTAGGGCCGATTAAGTCTCCGGATTCGGAGCACCCTTCGTGGATATCACGATTGGCCACATTAAGTCTCCAGATTCGGAGCGCCCTTCGTGGATATCACGATTGGCCACATTAAGTCTCCGGATTCGGAGCCCCCTTCGGTGCATGACACCTTAGGGCTGATTAAGTCTCCAGATTCGGAGCCCCCTTTGGTGCATGACACCTTAGGGCCGATTAAGCCTCCAGATTCGGAATACCCTTTGGCACAAACAAAACAAAACTTTTCAATCATTGACAATGTCAAGGCAAGACGCAAATTAAAAAAAAAAAAATTCAGCATAAGGCGCAAATGTTTGAAATACAACTTTTTATTCGATCAAACAGTTGTTACATAAACGCAATTCGCATTTGAGCATTACAATTTTTATTTAATCAAGATAGTTGTTACATAAACGCAACTCGCATTTGAGCACTACAATACCCATTTCCAATCTCAAAAGCTAAAAAGCGGAGAGGACGATTAAAGCGGCAAGGTCAATCAACTCCTCACACGAAGTCCTCCGCAGTTTGCAATGCCTCGAGCCAACTGTGCCTAAGTCCTCCCCTGATGCCATTGACAATGTCAAGGCAAAGATCCAGGACAATGAGGGATAAATCCAACAGTCGTTGCCTTTCCTTTCGGGGTGATCTACTTCGACGACTTGAAGGTTCATGCCAACTTTCAGACGCCCTACTTTCCATACGGATGGCTTCTCTGCTACGATCCATAGCAACACCAAGGTCGGCTGAACTCCAGCCTCTAACTAACATCCCCACTTAACCCACCTCACATAAGCGACTGTTTCTCTGCGCAAAGCGTCCATTCCTTTTATTTTCAATACTGGTAGCGATCTCGAGGCCCCAATCCCGAGGCGATTTCACTAACACTAAACTCCATAAGAAAAATGTCGGTTGACATTCGCCACGGCGTAGTTATCCCAACGACTTTTTGAAGCACGTGCATTGGCCAAAAATCTAGGCCCCGAGCCGAGTTGAATTTGCCAGAGCCACTCTACCCACCGGCTTTTGGCTTCAGGTTACAATAGCCTATCAGGAGTAAACGGCTATCAAGTATGGATTGACCCTGCCGGTCAACGCTTATATATTCATTCAAACAGAATAAAACGAAACACATACATACCGAATACGAACCACAATAAAATATTTGTGACAAAATGTTTTCTTTTATTTATTCAACAAAACAAGCAATAAATTACATAGTTTTGAATGTGATCTGCGTTTCAGCCTTACAATAAATATAATTATGCGGCGTCACCCTCATCATCACTCTTCTCGACTCCAAAAGCAGAAAACGGAAAATGTTTACTGTGATAGAGTGGTGATGCCGAATCAATGCCTGCCGCTCGAAGAGCTTCTGCGGCTTGTGATGCCTTGATCCCACCGTGCCTAAATCCACGATTCTCACATCGGCAAACTTCTTCGGCAAGTTTTTCCTTGGTCTTCTCAATTCCAACTCTTCGGCCTTCATGGAAACCTTTCTCATAGGCCCTTCCCTTCGCGTTCTCCATTGCAAACATACTCGCCGTCTCACGATCGGCAAGCACGGAACTGATGAGCCGGCTGGTAACCTTCTCTTCCACGATTGGTTTCGCCTTGCGTGTTGTGCTCGCCACCTTGGTCTTCCTTAACTCGCCACCGCCAAGCTGGCCTCCAAACTTCAAATACGTTCATTCTTCTTCTCCATTTCTCGGCGGCAGCGCGCAACCGCATGCCGATTTCATAGGCAGTGTACAGCCCCTTCACCGCCCCGTGCACGCCTTCGCGAAACACTTCGTAGTCTTGACGACCTACCATTGATTGCCGAACCTCAGGCGGGAAAATTTGTCGAGCAAACTCGACCGCTACATTTGAGTCTCGAATGATCGAGTCCGCCTCCGTAATGGGTCTATTCCCCACAAATACCGCGAAGCTTAGTGGGCGCGAATTTGCCTCAGGTCCCCTCTCGACTCGAGGTTGGGAAGTTCTCGCTCGCGATCGCTTGTCTCGCCTGGGTGACCTTCGACGTCAGGAGATCGACGCCTCTCAATCCTCGAACTCCGCCTCCTCAGGCGTGGAGGGTCATTACCTCGACTCATGTCTCCACCCAGCTCTGCCAGCGTCTTCGCTTCCCTTCTGCTGTTAAAGAAAAGTCTGTTCGACATTCACTCGATACCTTCAAACGCTAGAGTCAGTTGTCTACTATGCTCATAAAAGTTTTACCTTTAATCATTTATCCTTTAAAGAGGCAGCACCCTCGAGGCCATCTCATTAATTGTAAAAACCTCAAATGCCCAGCGCCGACTTGATCGACCCACTTGGGGCAAAGGTAGACAGATCTATCAAAAATCTTAAGGTCGTTTCATCCGGTGCCTAAACGATCATGCACCGCCTGGGGCAAGGGCATATTCATCAATCTATTCGGCTGATGTACCCCAGCCGGCCCATGAATCGATCCTTCACAAATCTTAAGCTTGTTTCATCCGGCGCCTGAACGATCATGAACCGCCTGGGGCAAGGGCAGATTCATCAATCTATTGGGCTTATGTACCCCAGCCGGCCCATGAATCGATCCTTCACAAATCTTAAGGTCGTTTCATCCGGTGCCCGAACGATCATGCACCGCTTGGGGCAAGGGCAAATTCATCAATCTATTCGGCTTATGTACCCCAGCCGGCCCATGAATCGATCCTTCACAAATCTTAAGGTCGTTTCATCCGGCACCTGAACGATCATGCACCGCCTGGGGCAAGGGCAGATTCATCAATCTATTCGGCTTATGTACCCTAACCGGCCCATGGATCGATCCTTCACAAATCTTAAGGTCGTTTCATCTGGTGCCCGAACGATCATGTACTGCCTGGGGCAAGGGTAGATTCATCAATCTATTGGGCTTATGTACCCCAGCCGGCCTATGAATCGATCATTCACAAATCTTAAGGTCGTTTCATCCGGTGCCCGAACAATCATGCACCGCCTGGGGCAAGGGCAGATTCATCAATCTATTCAGCTTATGTACCCCAGCCGGCCCATGAATCGATCCTTCACAAATCTTAAGGTCGTTTCATCCGGCGCCCTAACGATCATGCACCGCCTGGGGCAAGGGCAGATTCATTAATCTATTGGGCTTATGTACCCTAGCCGGCCCATGAATCGATCCTTCACAAATCTTAAGGTCGTTTCATCCGGCGCCCAAATGATCATGCACCGCTTGGGGCAAGGGCAGATTCATCAATCCATTCAGCTCAGTACCCACAATACGCGACACATGAAAGATAATTCAATATTGTCGTAGGATATTCAATTTCTGAAAGCTAAAACACAGCAATGATTTTATCCAAATTCGTGAAAGGCAAAGTATTCTTCATTAACATAACTTCACAAACCATGAACAAGTAGTGGAGAAATACCAAGGCAGTTTTCATTAATAAATTGAGTGCAAATAGTAACCAATTTATACATGAAAACTA
Organism: Camellia lanceoleosa; assembly: GCA_025200525.1. Classification (NCBI taxonomy): domain Eukaryota; kingdom Viridiplantae; phylum Streptophyta; class Magnoliopsida; order Ericales; family Theaceae; genus Camellia; species Camellia lanceoleosa. The sequence goes on along the minus strand of CM045769.1, from coordinate 101,651,208 downwards.
GCCTGAGCCAATAAAAGTCTACCAAACAAAAACTTACATCAAAATCAAAAGTCTACCAAACAAAAACTTAAATCAAAATCAAAAGAGATGACTCCCAGATCAATCCTCGGGGTCAGACTGAAGTGGCTCGACGTCCACTTGCTCGTAGGGAATTGGCAAGGCCAATATAACTCCAACGGCAGCAAGGGCTTTGAGCCATCCGTGTTTGAACCCCCAATTCTCGAATTTGGGGACTTCATCTACATATTCCGTGAAGGCGGCGCTTTTTCCTGCCTCAAATGCCGCAGAAGCTTCAGAATCAGCTTTCTCCTTGGCAGCCTTAAGCTCCGCTAACTGAACCTCCGCCTTGGCAAGCGCCGCCTTGGCTAACTTGAGCGATTCTTCGTCAGATTTGCTCTGCTCTCGCCACGAGCGAATCGCTCAGCTTGAGTGAGCCCTCTCTTCTCGCTTCAAGCGACTTCCATCACAGCTCTCATACTTTCTAATTCGGCCCTACTCTTTTGACTGTCCGCCTCCGCTTGCAAACGATCAACTCTGCCAAGGGTATCATGGAGGCGGCAGCCTAGGTCTGCGATCCTACCAACAGTCTGCAAAACAAGTTGTGATCGTCAGATATCTTTAACGAAAACAAAGTCAAGAGAATTTGAGATGGTCACTAACCAGGAACGCCGACTGCGCAAATAGGGCTATGGCCATAACATCCAGTACGGCGCGAAAGGCTACGACGTCAACTGGCAAGGAAATTGAAGCCGCGAGGCTCAACGCCACGGCTGGATCCTCAATGGCTGAGGCATCGGAGGAGATCGGTGTATCTTTGATCTTAGGCCGAACAATAAAAGACGCAGCCACACCCAACTCTTCTAAACGAGGCCGTTTAGAAGCAAGGGTAATTTCCGACCCAGCCTCTCCCTCGGTGCTACGCTTTTCGCCCCACTCATCCGGAATCAGCCATTCATTAATGACCTGTTTCTCAACCTCTTCCCCCGTTTCGGCCTCGGCGACCTGAATCGTCTCTTCAATAATGGGTACGAAATTTTTAATCAAGGTGGGCTAAGAATGGGTGGCCTCGGCCTTCTTTCCAGCAGCCATTCGCTCGGCATTTTTCCTTCGTGCCATCTACGTAAGGCTTTCCCCAGCCATAGCTTCAAAAATATCGTCGGGTAGGTCCCCCAAATTTGTAAAAATATCTTCGGACGAAAACTCTGCCCGACCCGAAGTGGACGGTGAAGGTTGGTTAAGTCCCGCTGCCTCAAACGTCGAGCGTATCGCTTCGTCGACCTCTTCGACCTCTTCAGCAACCTCTCTGGTTGGTTCGGCCACTACCTCCACCACTGGCTCAGCCTCTGCCCTCAAATCCGAATCTTCGAGGCCAATTTGCCTAAGGCTCTTGAAGCTGGGAAAGATAAAAGCCGAAAGGTGTTGATCGCCGGATGGAATTGGAATGCCTTCCGCAGCTGAGAATGTAGTGTAAGTCAGTTCATATCAAAGGAGTATGTGAGCCGCTCTCCCTTGCTTTTGTACGTTTGGACGACCGAAGTATCTAAGCGCAGACTTGATCTCCTCAAGAACCGCCCCGTCAGTTCACGGAAGAATTTTCTTCAATCTGTTACCTGCAAAGAACAAGGGGTGATTAAAGGGAAAAAGCCGAGTGAAGGGTAAGTCAACAAACAACAAGGCGTTATGCGGCAACTTGGATCACCCTTTCGTCTAGGAATAGGATCTAGGCGGTCTTTGCCTTCACCGAACTCCCAATTACCGTGGACATTGACCATTACGTCGTCAACCCTCTGACCAGAACTGGCAAGCATGGTTATCAAGTGATGGTCAGTGTCCTTGGCCCTGAGAAAGTATCACCCCAGCCGACCGGAAGATTTGGTCAAAGCGTAGCAGTGCCGAATTGCCGGAATGCCAAGGTTGATCCTAAGATGCCGGTTCAACTCAATCACCCCTATGATGATTCGAAAGAAATTGACGTTAGGTTGAGAAGGAATCAGACTCCAATAGCGAAGGACGGCCCTAAGCAATGGGTGTAGGGGAAAACGGACTCCGCCCTCCGCTATGGATAAGAGAGGGAAGACGATCGTATTCTGATCCTCCCTCTCCATATCAAGGGTATTGTCCGTTACAAGAGATAAGTGGACATTGATGGGAATGGAAAAATGTCTCCGGAATCCGGAAATACGACCCTCGGAAAGGAGGTCTTTCAAGTGTTTAGCCATGTTCATAAGGATTCAAGGTTTCACCGGAATCAAAACGACAAACAGAAAATAGGATCGTAAAGAAAGGAGAAGAAGACTTACGGAGATTAAACGGAGACGAGGGTAGACGGAGAAGAGTTGCAGAGCATGCGAGTCAGAGAAGGGATATCCGCTGGCAGTCTAAGAGTCTCGAATACTCGACGAACTGTGCATTCGAAAAGACTGAAATTTCAAATCACAATAAATGCGAAACGCACGATTGAGGCGGGAAAGCGTAATGATGAACGAAAAGGTGTGCGCGTCCTGACATCTATATTGGGATACGCGAAGCCGCCTGACCTGTTTTAACTTTTCCAATTCAAGACCAAACACGCCGATTAACTACTGTCAATAAGGAGTTCGAGGGGGCAATTGTAGGAGCCGAATAATTGACAAAGGCAGAAGGCGCGCGCAATACAGGGCTGATAATAATCGGCTGTATCCGAACACAATATTTGGGCCGAATAGGTGCGTAGCATTAGAGTCGGATAATGTAAAGGATAATGATCAAAAAGTAGGCCCTGGCCCCGAGGATCGAGGGAAACAGGTATAAATACAGGAACAACATATTTAGTAGGTATGTAAGAATCACTCCACTTAACTTAGACAAGAAGCTATCTTGAGTGTCTGAACTAACTTGTCCGTCGGAGTGCTAATCCCGGCACCCCCGACTGGAGTGTGTATCTTTTTAGGTGACTAGCTGAGGATCACCAGCGTCTCCCAAGATCCGAAGAGTATTTCCAAACCACTTCTCCACATGGCTGTAGACCACCCGAACTCGCTCCGCGCGCCCCCCCTTTTTGAGAGGGCGCGGATTGTAGTTCTAGCTACTACAGTTCAGACTCCTATCACGGTTCTGAATCTGATCTCACAAAGTGCAATGTAAGACTAATAAATCACCAAAGAGTCCAAATCCGGCAAATCGTTTTGGAAAATCAATTTTAATCAAAAAGCGCCAAACATGGACTGCTTTGCCAGATTTCAAAGTCGCCACCTAAATATTTTGTTTTGGGAAATTTAGGAAACCCTGACTCGTGCTTAAGGCCACGTGTCTGTCATCACCAAAGTTGCCTCGGCTTGGAAACTTGGGTACGAGGGGGGAAGGTCATGAAATGTGCACCCCCGCTCGCCCGATCAAAGGATCGGCCTCTACTAACATGATATGTTGTTTTTATAAACACATGTGTTCTAATGCCGGTTATTAATCTAGAATTACTATGTGATGCGCACAGCACACAAGTATAGACTCAATCGCTCAAGTTGGAACAAAACATCTCATGTTTGTTTGTTTGAAAATGGTTTGAAAGTGCTACTCGCAAGTAGGCTAAAATGCGGATTTGCCACCTTCAAGTGGGTTTAAAACAACATGATTTTACCACCTTCAAGTGGGCTTAAAACACACATTTTGATGAATTGTTCCAATTCAAGTAATGAAGCCTTCGTCCATAGGCATTCAAGCAGTTATAGCAATTAAGCACATAGCCTCATGGCAAGCATGCTAAACATGGCAACACTTACACACATGCAAGGATGCTAAAGCATAAACACTTACAGTGTACTCCGAGCTAAAATAGAAACCAATTAGAAATCAATGCATGATCCTAATGATACAAGATGCCTAATGCAACGCATGCAAAATGCAACTAGAATAGGCTCGGCTAGCTAAGATGGCATATGAATGCAACACTCGATAACATGTTTTGACACGTATTCAAGTAAGTATTGAAATACGATGCAGTTTGAATGATGCGCTGAGCCCAGTACATGCAATATGAATGAATGATGCACGCATGCAAATCATAAGGTATTCTAATCAAAATATGCCCTAAACTAACCATCAAAAGCTGATAAGTAAAAGGAAGAAAGAAATGGGGGTTGGAAGATATGCACACACACACGCACCCTTATTACAGCATTTGCCCTCTCGACGGAGGGTCTGAATAAAATGAAAGCTAACTAGCTACGCTAATTAAGCTAACTATTACAAACCAACTAATTAACTAACTACTCTAGCTAATTAATTAGTACAAACCAAATTAAATAACTAGCTAATCTAAGCTAATTAGAATATTACAAAGCACTAAGCTAAATTAATTACAACACAGGAAATCAACTACAACTAGCTAATAAAAGCGATAAATGGCCTCGCGGGCGAGGGAGATATGCATGCACGGTTACGTCCTCCTGGAAATCCACCGCCTTGCCTCGAGACGCCTCAGTTTGCACTCTTTTGAATCTCTGAAAATTACACCGATTTCCGAATTACTTCTTTCTAATCTCAAGAACACCTTGAGGATTGAAATTCCTCCTATTGCTGCAACAGAGCACAGACAGAGGCAAGATAGTGTATTTGCAAGAAAATGTATGCACTTCCACACTCCTTATCATATCTCAAGCTCAAAGGAGTATGGCACTTGACTCTCGGGCCAACAACCAAGCATTTTCAATGCATGGTGGCCAAAGGATCAAGCTTGCGCAAAACTCAATGAATGCACACATAAGACTCGAAAAACCTCCACCCTATCATGCACAATGAAGGGGGACGGCGACCAAGAAATGAGGCGTTTTTCATCACTTCAAGTATGAAATGCCCCTCGTTTCTCGTATTTGGATTAACGTCTGATCCAAACACATGCAATGCAAATAAAATGCTTATCTTAACACGTTTTACTTGGCCCAATTTTGTTTACAAATTTTGGATTACCAATTAGTCCCTTAATCGATTAAGTCCAAAAGTGAGAGTCCTCTAATTTTGAAATAGTGAATTAGTGGGATGAAATGGCACATACTCTAGCACTGAAATGGCATGACAAATGATTATAAAACATTCTAACAACTCATGCAATGCATGCTAAGAGCCAAGAACATTAAAGCTGGCAAAGAGTATAACACAAGAGGCATGCAATATCAAGCTTAGACGACCAAACCAGCCCAAAATAGAGCTATAACATGGCAAATCAGTAGCAAAAACATGCTCAAACTAAGGCTCAAAAGAGTAGAAAATCATGCTCCTTTGGTATCTCACAAATAAGACACAAAAGCACAACTCTCAAAAACTCTCAAGGAGTGAAGGAAGTGAGAACATGACACATGTATATGCTCTGAAATAACATGGTAAATGATGCCAAGACATGCAACCATCACAAGTATAGCATGCTATGGTGCTCAAAACTCAAGACTAGCTAAGGCACTTGCACCATAGCCATATCAAACAAGCCCCAAAGGACCAAGATGACTCAAAACAGTCCTAAGGCAGGTCAAAACAATGCTAGAAACATGATGGAGTGTGGCCAAAACAAGCTAGCATCGTAAGCCAAAACACTAAGCATGCAAGGCCAATGAGCAGATTACACTACAAGTATGAAAATCAAGCAAGAGGTGACTCCACCAACCAAAATCAGAGTTATGACATGTCAAATAATGGCCAAAAACATGCTGAAATAGAGCCAATACATGCTAGAAAGACATGCTACTTTGCAAGGCTACAAGTAGGATTACACTACAAGTGTAAGAAGCATGCAAGAGGTAACCAAGACAGCCCAAAAAAAAGTTATGGCAGGTCTGGAAAGTCACAAAAATGAGCCTAAACGAAGCCTCCAAGAAGTAGAAACACATGCTCTTTTGGAGGGCCATCAACACATGCAAACAAGAGAAGAGGAGAGGGGACCACCCCCACCCATTTGGGACCTCAAAACCACATTTCTACCACTGAAATTCCTCTGAGTTTCAATGGTGAGAAGGCTAAAAAGAGATGTTCTCAAAGGCCATAAAAGATGGTACAAAAGAAGGCAAAACAAGCCACCAAAGGAGGTAAACCACCCCTAACTCAAACAAAGCCTTAAACAACCATTTTAAACACTTTAAAACAAGAATTTTTTTAGTCAAAAGCTAAGCCTAAAATAGCATGCAAAGGTGGCTAAATAAGCAATGAATATACTGCTTTAAAAAGGGAAAAGGACTCACCCTTGAAGAACAACAAGAACAGCAACTTCTTGAGCTCAAAACTAGCTTTTTTGAAGCCCCCTTAAGACCCTCCAGCACCTCAGCAACAAAGTAGGAGTGTTTGGCTAAGAGGTTGTGTGCAAAAGTGTGAAGAAAATTCAATTCTAAGCACTATAAGGCACAACAATATATAGAGAGCGAAATCTAGAAAGAGAGTAGATAATTTTGGCTTCTCAAAATTCTGAACCCTCTCTAAGGGGAAGCACTTCCCCTTATATAGAAATGCAAGCTAAAGCTTGCTCAAATCCCTCCCTACACATGTGGTCTACACAAAGAGGAAAAGGTGGTGGAAGGTTGCCAACCACTTAAGGTGGTCGACCGACCACCCACCTTAGCTGACCGACCACCACAAGTGGTCTACAGGGGAGAAAACTGGCTGGCAGGGGAGAAAGATGGTCTACACCTCTACTTCTCCCTCCAGGCAAAAGGGGGCACCAAGGTTTGGCTTAAAACAAGCACAAAACCAAGAGAGCTCAGAGACTCAGGGGCAAGGCGCGCAGTTAAAAACCTCGGAGACTCCAAACGAGTGCAAACAAGTGCAATCATTAAGCACTCAAACGATGATGTCCATGTCTTTTTGAAGGTTAAAAATGGGGTGTCTACAATGGCTTTGAGAGAAAAACAGAGTGTGAGTGCCAAGAGATGTGAGAAACACATATGAGAAAGGGTGAGAAACATTACCTGAAGGAGTAGTGAGCTCCCTTCAAATCTGGTAGTCTCCCCCCAATGAAAGGCGTCTAAACCCATCAAAGTCTCGGCTAGTACTAAGCGAAAGCAACTCTTGCCATCTTTCAAAACTTGGGCCACTTCGATCAAACGGATGCTGGAACTGTCAAAACTATGGGCAAGAAGAAAATGAGCCAGCATACGTAAGCAGAGGGCATGTTGCCGAAAACCTCGCCAGAGAATGTCACCTCTATCACTGATGTCAGAAAAATGATGAATGAAACTGGGTATGTCCAGCTCTCCCTTGTGGGCTAGAGATCGAGCCTTGTACAGAGTGAGCCCACACATGCGTCCCATGCTTGGGCGTGGCCGAAACGGGGCTGAGGTATGATTTCCTCATCGCGCCGGGATTCCATTAGTGCCTGAAATTCTTCAATTGTTGGGCATATTTCTTGTCCCCCAAAGCTAAAGACGTGTAATCGGGTCTTAGCATCTAGCCACGACATAAAGGAACGGAAGACAAAGTGGAGTTCGGCTTAATGGAAAAAGTGTATTTATGCTGAAACCCCCAAAATTTACCTTTTTCGAGCCGTCTAAAGTCACAATCCAATCCGAGAGCTTTTCGGTGAAAAATGGCTCCATTTATGGAAGAATTTGAGGCTGAAATGAAGTTCTGGAGAAGAATTCATGAAGCTCAACCTTTTGTAGAAGATAAGGCAATAACTGGAAGCCAACTGTCAACAATCTGGAGGTGCTTCACATTGATGGCCGGCAGGCTCCTTCTGTGGCCGGCAACCTTCTTTTCTGCCCTGCCATCCACCTGTGTGCTAAACAGTGCTGAAAGCATGTGTTTTGTTATGCTCTTTATGTGTTTTAAGGTCTTGTTTTGAGTCCTTTTGGTTTTAGCAAGTTTGTTGAGTTGTATTTGTGTTGTTGTTGTTTTGTTTATCGAGTTGTATGTTGCATTTTGTATTATGGTTGTTGGTCGGTTCATTACCCGATTAAGAATTTTGTTTCAATCAAGTGCTCTTGGCCATTTCAATCCCATGTCCATTTTCATGCAAGTGTAGACGAAACAACATATCATGATTTCGAGTCAAGTTCTCTAAATCCCCTGCAGAGTCGCTAGAAACTGTAGACCTGACTTTCTTCACGCGTCTCCCTTTTGGGGAGGCGCGAATTGGTCTTATTACAGTTCGAACTCCTGTCATGGTTCTGAATCTAATCTCACAAAGTGCAATGTGAGACTGATAAACACCAAAGAGTCCAAATTTGGCAAATCGTTTTGGAAAATCAATTTTGAATAAAAAGTGCCAAACATGGACTGCTTTGCCAGATTACAGAGTTGCCACCTAAATATATTTTTGGAAAATTTAGGAAACCCTGACTCATGCCAAAGGCCACGTCTCCGTCATCACTAAAGTTGCCTCGGCTTGGGAACTTGGGTACGAGAGGGGAAGGTCCTAAAATGAGCACCACCGCTCACCCGATCAAAGATCAGCCTCTATTACCATGATATGTTCTTTTATAAACCTCATGTGTTCTTATTCCAGTTAATAGCTAACTTTAATATGTGATGCGCACAACATACAAGTATAGACACAATCACGAGAATTGGAACAAAATAACTCATGTTTGTTTTCGAAAATGGTTTGAAGTGCTACTCACAAGTAGGCTAAAGCGCGGATTTGCCACCCTCAAGTGGACTTAAAACTCACAATCGTCGAATTATTCCAATTCAAGTAATCTAGCCTTCACCCACAGGCATTCAAACAGTTAATCACTTAAGCAAGTAGCCTCATGGCAAGCATACTGTCATGGCAACACTCACACTCATGCAAGTATGCTAAAGCGTAAACACTTACAGTGTACTCTGAGCCAAAACAGAAAACTAGTTAGAAATCATGCATGATCCTAACTATGTTAAAATGCCAAATGCAACACATGCAAAATGCAACTAAGTAGGCTCGGCTATCTAAGATGGCATATGAATGCGATAATTGATACACGTATTCAAATAGGTATTGAAATACAATACAGTTTGAATGATGCGCCAAGCCCGGTGCATGCAAGACAAATGAATGATGCATGCATGCAAGCATAAGGTATGCTAATCGAAATATGCCCTAAACTAACAATCGAAAGCGGTTAAGTAAAAGGGAGAAAGAAGTGAGGTTGGAAGACATGCACACACACACGCACGCTTATTACAACATTGCGCCCTCTCGAAGGAGGGTCCGAATAATAAGCTATGCTAATCTAAGCTAAGCTAAGCTACTTATTACAAATCAATTAATTAACTATTCTAGCTAATTAATTATTACAAAACTGAATTGAATAACTAGCTACACTAAGGTAATTAATTACAAACCAAATTAATTAATTACACACTTAACTAATTAATAACAAAACAATTAAACTATTGAACTAAGTAGCTAAACAATTTAGATGAATGGCCTTAGGAAGCGAGGGGGATATGAATACTCGGTTGGCTTCGCCCCGAAAATCCACTACTTTGCCTCTAAATGCCTCTGTTTACACATCTTTGAACCTCTGAAAATTGTGCCAACCTCCAGATTGCTTCTGTTTGATCTCAAGAACACATTGATGGCCGATCAGCCATGGTTGGTGATCATCGGCCAAAAATGGTGGCTGGTCGGTAGATTTTATGGCCGGTCGGCTAGCACTTGTGGTCGGTCGGCCACTGATTCCCTACATTTCCTCTTTCTGCTGCAACAGAGAGCAAACAGAGGCATGTCAATGTATTTGCAAGGAGATGTATGTACTGCCATCCTCCTTATCATGTCTCAAGCTCAAAGGAGTATGGCACTTGGCTCTCAAGCTACCAACTAAGCATTTTCGATGCATGGTAGCCAAAGGACCAAGCTTGCACAAGCTTAGTGAATGCACACATAAGACTCGAAAGGCCTCCACCCTATCATGCGCAATCAAGGGGGACGACGACTAAGAAATATGACACGTTTCATCACTTCAAGTATGAGACGTCTCACATTTCTTGTGTTTGGATTAACGTCCGATCCAAATACAAGCAATGCAAACAACATGTAAACACTTCATGTATAACATGCTAAGAGCCAAATACAATGAAACTAGTGAAGGACACATTACTAGAGATATGCAATACAATGCTCAAATGATCAAACCAGCTCAAAACAGAGTTTAAGCATGTTAAAGCAAGGCCAAAAACATGCCGGAATGGAGCCAACACATGCTAGAATAATAGGCTAACTCATTAGGCATACAAGGCTAACCTGCAAGATTACACTACAAGTGTAAGAAGCAAGCAATAGGTGGCCAAACCAGCCAAAAATAGAGTTAGAGCAGGTCCAAAAAGTCACAAAAACATGCTTGAACTAAGCTTCAAAAAGGGAGAGACACGTGCTCACTTGATAGGCCATCTATGCATACAAACAAGATATGGGGAGAGGGAACCAACCCCTCTCATTTTGGATCTCAAGACCACCCTTCCACCACTGAAATTCCTCTAGAATTTAGTGGTTAAAAGGCCAAAAATGGATTATTTCAAAAGCTTAGAAAGGTAGCTCAAGAGGCTTTACAAGCAAAAGAGCAAAAGAGGGGAATCACCCCCTAACCACACAAGGCTCCAACCAACACTTAGAGACCTTAAAAAAAAATAGAACTTTTTGAGACTAAAACTAGCTTCAAAGATGCATACAAAGATAGCAAAGCAATGAACTTAGAACAAAGCTTAAAAGGGTGAAATTCTTACCCTTGAAGCACAGCAAGAAGACTAAGCCAAAACCAAGCCAAAACAACTCCAAGGAGCTCAAACAAGGCCTCCAAGATCTTCAACACTAAGGTGAAGGTGTTTGACTAGGTGTTTTAGTGCAAATGTATGAAGAAAACTCACTTTTAAGCTCAATATCATACAATATATATATATAGAGAGAGAATTCTAGAGAGAGGAAGATTTCAACTCTGAAATTTTGTAACCCCTCTAAAGGGGGAGCGAGCTCCCCTTATATAGAGCAAGCAAGCAAAAAGGCTTGCTTGATCCCTCCATATACGTGTATGGAGGATGAGTTCAGTGAGCCACAACTGGCTCAAAAGATCTGAAAATATCTAAAAAAGAGAAAAATTGGCCGTTGGCCAGTTAAGGTGGCCGGCCGGCCACTTCCCCTAGTCGGCCGACCACTTGAAGTGGCCTACAAGAGAGGAAAGTGGCCGGCAAGGCCTTTCCCTCCTCTTAGGCAAGAGGCAAGAAGGTTTGGCCCAAAAACATGGGCAAAATACAGAGAGTTAAGAGGCTCAAAGGCAAGGCACTCAGCCCAGACTCTCGGGCACTCAAAACAAGTACAAATACGCGCAATCATCGAGTGCACAACCGATGACGTCAAAGTCTTGAGGTCGGTCAAAAATGGGGTGTCTACACTGAGATTGTACAATATCAGATCCTCTTGACCCTAAGGCCTGACCCATCAAGTAGAAGTTGCATATAATTTGTCCGGATTGGGCGTCGAAAATCAAAGAGGAGGTCACCGAGTAGATCGAAACAGGTTTCTTGTTAATATTTGAATATCCAACTTGGTTGGCCAACATCGTCCTAGTGCCGAAAAAAGATGGTAGAATTCGGGTCTGTGTGGACTTCAGGGATTTGAACAGAGCCAGTCCGAATAACGACTTTCCTCTACCGTACATCGATGAATTAGGGGATTTCACTGCGGGCCATGCATTGCTCTCCTTCATGGATGGATTTTCAGGGAATAACCAGATTCTGATGGCGCCCAAGAAGAGAGACAAAACTACATTTACTACGTTGTGAGGTACCTACTACTATTGGGTTATGCTGTTTGGGCTGAAGAATGCCGGGGTTACCTATTAAAGGGCTGTAACCACTATTCTGCATGACATGATCCACAAAGAGGTCGAGGTGCACGTAGATGATATGATTGTCAAGTCCAAAGAAAGAAAGGGCCACTACACTGCCTTGAAGAAATTCTTTCAACGGATTAGAGAATATAGACTGAGGTTGAACCCATAGAAGTGTACTTTCAGTGTAACAATAGGGAAAATGTTTGGCATTTTGATCACATAGAGAGGCATCGAGGTAGATCCTTCCAAAATCAAGGTCATCCTAAAAATGCCACCACCAAGGACTGAGAAAGAGGTGCGAGGCTTTCTGGGTAAAGTGCAATTCATAAGACAGTTTATTTCTAAATTAACCTTGACTTGTGAACCATTATTTGGTCTCTTGAAGAAAGGAAAGAAATTCTAATGGGATGATCGATGTCAATTCACTTTTGAGCAGATTAAGCAGTACCTTCAGAATCTGCCTATGTTATCGCCGCCAGAGCCGGGGAAGCCTTTGATTTTGTATCTGTCAGTCACAGGCACCACAATGGTTTGTATGCTTGCTTAGGAATTTGAGGATAGGGTGGAGAAAGCCATCTACCATTTGAGCAAGAAAATGTTGGATTATGTGAACCGCTACACTCCGTTGGAGAAAGCTTGCTTAGCCTTGGTATGGGCTACCAGGAAGTTGAGGCACTACTTGTTAGCTCACTCCGTAATTCTGGTTTCGAGATTAGATCCCATCAAATATCTCTTTGAGAAACTAGCGCTTACGGGTAGGCTAGCTCGTTGGTTGCTTCTCCTTTCTGAATTTGATCTCAAGTATGTTATCCGCAAGTCGATTAAGGGAAGAGCAGTCGCGGAGTTCTTGGCAGATCACTCAATAGAAGGGGATGAAGCGGTGGAATACATGTTCCCAGATGAAGCCATTCTGCAAGTTGAGGAGGAGACATGGAAAATGTACTTTGACGGAGCGTCCAATTAGTATAGTTATGGGATAGGTGTGTTGCTGATAGCACCCAACGACTTCCATATACCTTTAGCCTTCAAACGCCGGTTCAAGGTGTCCAATAACGAAGCAGAATATGAGGCGTGTATCGCTGGTTTAGATGCAGCCCTGGAACTAGGGGCAAAAGGGTTAGACGTCATCGGGGACTCGAACCTAGTTGTTTCTTAAGCAAATGGAGACTGGAAAGTCAAAGAAGAAAATATGAAGATTTATCACCATACCCTGGATGTTCTAATTCCTAGGTTTGAGAAGCTAACTTTCACGCATCTACTAAGAGAGAACAATAGGTTCACTAACGCCTTATCAACTCTATCTTCTATGGTAGACATTTCGTTTAGAGTTCAGATGCGTCCGATTATCATTGAGTAGAGATACACGCCGGCCTATGAAACTATCGTCGCAATAGATGAAGCACAAGAAAAAAACCCTTGGTATTACGATATTTGGAACTTCTTGGAAAATGTGATTTATCCACTAGGGGTAAATGCCAAAGACAAGAGGGGAATACGGCGAATAGTGTCATGACCCAAACCCACCCCTAAAAGTTTGGTCCATGACCACCAGATTAATGGATCGGATCGGATGATCCTTATCCGAATTCCGAATCCCATCCAATCCGAAAATCTAAAAAAAAAAAAAAAATCCGATCCGATAATCCGATAACTAATTAATTAATCCGCGATTGAATATGACAAATATAAACCGAAAAAAGAATCCGATAATCCCGATCCATTATTCTTAATCTGAAATAAAACACAAAAAAAAAAAAAAAAAAAAAAAAAATAATAAAATATAAAAATATAAAATTGTTATAATAAATAAAAATAAATGATCGGATCGATCGATTATGGATCGATCAAAAAATCTGATCTTGGATTCGATATCTATATAATCTGATAGACTTTAAACGATTCGATCGATTCGAGGTGTTGTAATAATCGGGATTCGATGATTTTTTTCCCGATCGATCGATCTCCGATTTCCATTTACTAGCCTGTACATAGGCCTCAAAACAGAAATTTTAGAATAATATTTAACCACATACGGGGCCTTAAGCGGAAGCAATATCAATAAAAGACAACATCCATTGAGCTTGTGCATACATGATGGCTTAATTAATTTAAGCATTTAAATACATTCCCATAGTTACATATACAATCACAGAATTATGCAGATCTCACACATACTTAAATAAGACTCCAAAAATTACACAACTCCCAGTAATCAAAATTAAGGCCTCAACACGGAGGCGTACCCCAAGCGGCTTGGCAAACAGGTAGACCTCAATACAATTCTAGTGTCAACTCCCGATGGCTCACCTGCATAAACATACATAAAAACGGAGTGAGCAAGGCTCAGTGAATAATAGCAATGCAAGGAGGTGAGTTAAACGAGTATAGGCTTAAAGAATGTAAACATGCATATCAACCCATAAACAGATCTTATTCATAATCATATTTTAAAACGGCCTCAGACCCACGTGTAACACAGAATGGCCTCAGGCCCATATATAATATAGAGTGGCTGTAAGTCCAAATATGATACAGGATGGCTATAAGCCCAGATATAATACAGAACGGCTGTAAGCCCAGATATAAGACAAAACAGCTGTAAGCCTAGATATAAGATAGAACGGCTGTGAGCCCATATATAATACAGAGCGGCTTTAAGCCCATATACAATACAAAATGGCTTTAAGCCCAGATGTGATACAGAACGGCTTTAAGCCCACAAATAATACAAAATGGCTTCAAGCCTAGATATCAACATATTGGCCTCAGGCCCATCATTAGCAAAACAGAATGATTCCAGATACACCAAGATATCGTTGTTCTATAATACACATATGTTCCATTTGTTCATCATGAATTCAGATAGTTAACTTGCAGATAACAGAACGTTGGTATTAACTATTAACAATAAGCAAAACGTACTGCTACAGTACCATTACTCAATAGTGCACAAAGATTTTTCCATAATTTATTACAAGTCGACATAGTTGTCTTGTGGATAACAGAACATTAATAATAACTATTAACAGAAGGCAAATGTATCACTGCATTAGTAGGGACAAAACAATTCACATCATAATGGCCTCGGGCCCACGTCTATTACTAGGGACAGAACGACCTTAGGTCCATATCAATGCCATTAATGTAATCAAAGCACAATATAATTTAAGTTAATCAAAGCACAATATCAATGGGATAGGCTATTCACAATTAACAATACTTAACTCCTAATTATAGGAAGTACGTGAAACATATCATTGCACTAATATTACTCACAATGATTGGCTCCCGGTAGTAATGGGACGATGCCCTCATCTCGACCTACAAGCATAATGCACAACACATAATATGATATTATAATCTATCCTTTACTTATTCTCTTTGACCATTTAATCAATTAGCCATGGTTATAACAAGCTCATTATGCCTCAATAAGTTATAATCCATGCCTCAGAAAATAGGAGGAATCGATGGAAAATGGTTTAAACGAAGAAACGGTACAAACCGGTAAACAGAAAGTGAACAGGTTCCACTAATTTGGGCATAACTATTTCTGTACTTAGAATTTGGGGGTGAGACCACCACCATTGGAAACTAGACTTCTGGGGCTTGATTTTAGGCTCAAGAATCACTCAAAACGGAGTCCGGAGGAGGGACATATGCCTATTTGAAGTTACCCAGTATATGTTGAAACAGGGATGGCCGCTCGTGCGCCCACTTTGGCCGCTCGTGCGGTGACTGGGCCGCTCGGGTAGTGGGTTAAGCAGAATGCAATGCTCTATTTTTTTCATGTTCCGTTCGTGCGGTGCCCGTGGCCGCTCGTGTGGTCTGGGAAAAATTAGACAGTCCAAAAATGATATTTGCTCTGACACTTGTTCTTTCCATTTTTAAGCTTGATTTCAACTCTATTCACTCAAAAACATGTAGAATTCCTTCCAAA
Source organism: Camellia lanceoleosa (assembly GCA_025200525.1). Lineage (NCBI taxonomy): Eukaryota > Viridiplantae > Streptophyta > Magnoliopsida > Ericales > Theaceae > Camellia > Camellia lanceoleosa. Next base: position 101,635,509 of record CM045769.1, on the reverse strand, counting down.
ATATAATCAACTAACATCATTCAAATAGAATATCATCTTTTTCTATATATCCAAACTTCCATTATGGCCTCGTTTGGGAAGTGGCTATTTTAGAGGTTTTTTGGCTTTTTGGCTATTTTAGTAGACTATTTTAGTTTTTGTGTTTGGGAAGATGAGATAGATTTTTAGTTGAGTTGCTGTATTGAAAAGTGTGTTGAAATGATGTTTGAATTTAAAATGACAAATTTGTCCCTAAAATTATATTTTTTTAAATTGATGAGAAGGGGCAAAACCGTAATTTCCCACGTGATGTAACAACTTGTCACTTTGACAGTGTAAGCTGTGCCTACATTGTCACGTCAGTGAACCTATTTTTTTTTTTTTTTTTTTAATAAAAAAGAATGAAAAGTGGGCTTTTTGGCTTATATCTCATTTGAGGCTATAATAGCCTCATTTGCCACTTCCCAAACAGCGCCTATATATGCCCAAATCATGTAAATATAACTTACACATAGGTGATTCTCACACCAAACCTTGTTATTCAATGAATCACCCTTAAGATTAAACTCAACTTAAGCAGATTTAAGGAAAGCATGGTTTAATTCCTTGAATTCAACCCAATCCATTCATAATTCAACAATATGTTCATTTACATATGAAACTTCCAAGTTACTTTTTGATTTCATGTAGTAGGTGAATTATCTATAAAGATGATAGTTAGAGCCACATACCTTATCTTAAATCTTTGTTTTTTCCCTTGATTTCTTCAACTTTCCAAGCTTCATGGTTGATCTTCCTCCTCTCTCTTCTATTCTCTTCAATCATCCTCAAATCCCCCATGGATGTTGAGTTTTCTCTTAGAGGAGCTTTGTCTCTCCTTCTCTCTCTCACGGTTTACTCTCTCTCTCTCTCCCTTAGATATTTTGACCCAAAATAATGAGTTCAACAACTCATATATCTATGCATATATAATATACACATAAGTTTATCATAATAGGGTGAACCAAATGTGCCCTTACGAATCGCACAAAATCAAATTCCAATTAAACTTCCCAGATGACTCTAAAAATTATGCTAATCATAAATATGTCCTCTATTTCGGTTTCTGAAGTCTCTAAACCCGTCAATTTACTATGCGAAATTATCCAGCCAAACATATCTTAACGAATCAGACAAAATAAATTTCTAATTAATTTTCCCAAGTAACTCTAAACATTCCCATTAACATATGCAGATACTCAGTTTTGATTTCTGAACCCATGAAGGTCGGTAATTTAAATTTTAAAGTCGTAATTCAACAGATCATTTTTCAATTCGAACAGATATCATCAAATTGAAGAACATTAATCCACAAGTGCATAAAGGGAATTTCTTATACAGATTTTGGGGTCGTTACAAATAGCCATCCAATTTATCATCTGCGGAGGTAAACTATACAAAAGAGGTCATCTAGGAATGCACAAGTTGTGTGTTGAAGAAGAGGAATCAAAGCGCCTGATAGAGGCCATCCATGGGAGAGAGTGCGGAGCGCACATGAACGGAGTGATGTTAGCCTGGAAGATTCTCAGGCAAGGTTACTATTGGTCCACCATGGAAGAGGATTGTATTGGTTTTGTTCAGCGATGCCACAAATGCCAAATTCATGCTAATCGCATGAATATCCCACCGTCGAAGCTATACAACATGACTTCACCATGGCCTTTCTCAGTTTGGGGAATTGATGTCATCGGCGTCGTCACATCAAAAGGGTCGAATGGGCATGATTACATTCTGGTGGCAATTGATTACTTCACAAAATGGTTGGAAGCTCAATCCTATGCCGTATTGAAAGCAACGCATGTACCTAAGTTCATCAGGAACAATATCATTTGCCGATATGAAGTCCCAAACGAGATCATTTCGGATAATGGCTCCCACTTCAAGAAGGAAGTGATAGACTTGTTAGAGAAATACAATGTGGCTTTTCATAAGTCATCTACATATCGGCCGCAAACCAACGGAACTGTTGAGGCCACCAATAAGAACATCAAGAATATTTTGCAGAAGCTGGTTGAGACCTATAGGGACTAGCCAAATAAATTGCCATTCGCACTATGGGGTTGTAGAACTTAAATCGAGACATCTACGAGGGCAACTCCTTATTCTCTCGTCTACGGAATGGAAGTTATTCTGCCGATTGAAATAGAAGTCTTGTCACTACGAGTTATGGCTGAGTGTCAAATAGCAGAGGCGAACTGGCAACAGAACAGGTTTAAAGAGCTGATGTTGTTTGATGAGAGAAGGCTGAAAGCATTGTATCATGTTTAGGGCCATCAATGCAGGATTGCTAGGGCTTTTAACAAGAAAGTTAAGTCTCAGAATCTCAAAGAGGGAGATATGGTGCTGAAAGACAACCGAGCTCCCATTCATGACCCCAGGGGCAAGTTCAGACCCTATTGGATTGGTTCTTACATCATCAAAATTATCTAGTCGGGTGGAGCTATTATTCTCATGGACTTGGATGACCTGGAATTTTCCCAATTGATCAACATGGACAAGTTAAAGGAATACTATCCCTGAGAGGCTCACTAGGCCGAAAACCCAGAAGCGTGACCTAGGCAAAAGTTAGAGCATGAAAAATTAGAAATAAAGAAAAATTGAGCTCGCAAGGTTGAAAACCCTAAAGGGCGGCCTTGGCAAAAGTTAAAGTGCAAAAGGAGAGAGTTAATACTTGAGTGAACCTGAACCGAACTACGTAAGGCCTTATTCCTATCTTCGGGATACGTAGGCAACTTCATCCTGAAGTTCGGCCGTAAACATCTCCAACTCAACTGTCTTGTCCATGTGTCTAATCAGGTTATCTTTGTCTGTTCTTTACCTGAGAGTTCGGTTGTGATCTTTACTCTGAGAGAAGAACTAGTAACACTGCAGAGCAGTGGTGTTCAATCAAGGGGCAATTTGTGATCTTTTGATTCGGGTTGTACATCTCGAGGACTGACTCCGTACGTGTCAAGTGGTGATCCTTTTTGAAAATGGTTTTGGAAAGTTTTAATAAAAGTCGATTTTTGTTCAAATTTTACCTTTTACAACTTAGACCATTTCTGGACCAAAAGGAAAATTTTCAGTGCTCACAACTTTAATATCATTGATTTTAAGTTAAAGTTCTCCAAACTTCTGAACAAATCAAAGTTGCTTTTATTACATCGAAAAACTTGAAAAGAAAGGTCAAAGCAATAAACTAGGGACATAGATAAGTCAGGTGTCCTTGCGTCCCTCGCTCGTTTTTGTGGAAGCTTCTGGAGCCAAAGTGGTCCCAGTTTGTGCCTCATCCTCGAGCTAAGCCAAACACTCGCCAGAAAGGGCGCAACTGAAACTAGGGGCAGGGGCCAGAAGCTCTCTTGTCCTCCAATCAATGAGGTACCTAGCAAAATGTGAACCTCAGATGGGAAATGAAACCAGGTACTCTACCCTCTCCTCTAGGTGGGTCTAATCATGCCCAAACTGACGTTTGAACTGGAACGGGAAGTAGAACACACAGTGTGTGAGGCCGATAACTTAAATGCCAGCTTGTCGAGCCATGTTGCAACTTATCTCGGTTAGATTAAGCTAGGGGCAACGCCAAGCTATGTCAGCGGCAGACCTATTGCATATCCATTCGCACCACCATCCCTCATTCGAAAAATCCACTAGTCGGTGGCGAAAGAAATAGCCCTGAGCTAAGTACTCAAGGCAAGAGTCCACTACCTTCAGCTTATCAATAAGCCACACCTGGGAAGGAATGAAAGAAAAGAAAGATTAAAGAATAGAGAGATGTATATTGAGAGAAAAGTGAGAAAAGGGTTTTGAGAGAAAAACAAAGTGTGACTGCCAAGAGATGTGAGAAACACGTATGAGAAAGGGTGGGAAACATTACTTGAAGGAGTAATGGGCTCCCCGCATACAGAGTGAGCCCACACATACATCCCAAAGCTTGGGCGTGGCCAAAACGGGGCTGGGGTATGATTTTCTCATCGCGCCGGGATTCCTTTAGTGCCTGAAATTCTTAAATTGCTGGGCATGTTTCTTGTCATCTGAAGCTAAAGACATGTGTAATCATATCCCAACATCTAGCCTCAGCATAAAGCAGCGGAAGACAAAGTGGAGTTCGGCTCAACGGAAAAAGTGCATTTATGCCGAAACCCCAGAAATTTACCTTTTCCGAGTCGTCTAAAATCACAATCCAATTTGAGAGCTTTTTGGTGAAAAATGGCTCTATTTGTGGAAGAATTTGAGGCTGAAATGAAGTTCTGGGGACTATGTATCTAGCAAAGGAGTTCATTTTTGGCAATTTTATTCAAAATCAATTTTTCAAAAGATTTGCCGGATTTGGACTCTTTGGTGTTTATCTATTTCACATTGCACTTATGGAATGAAATTCAGAACCGCAGGAGTCCGAACTGTAGGGCTTATTTCAAACTTCCAAAAGGGGGTGTGAAAAAACCAAGCTACGAGAAGGTAGAGAAAGGTTTGAATGTTTGTCGTGACTCAAGTTTGAGGTATCTAGACAGTGCTTTTGTGCCAAAATCTTGTAGAGATAAGGTACTCCGAGAGTTCTATCATTCAAGCCTTGCGATATATCCGGGAAGTACAAAGATGTATCACGGCCTCAGTTGTTAGTTTTGGTGGAGAAGGATGAAGGGAGACATAACCTTGTTCATTTCGAGGTGCCTTGTCAATAAGTAAAGGTCGAGCATCAGTGACCAACGGGTTTGTTGCAACCTTTGCCTATAACCAAGTGAAAGTGGAAGCACGTCGTGATGGATTTTGTTGTAGGTCTTCCGAGGACTCAACAGGGTAATGATGTTGTATGGGTAGTGGTTGATCGATTAATCAAATCTGTACACTTTATACCTATGCGCACGAGTGACTTAATTGACTACATGGCTGATCTATACATTAGAGATATAGTGTGACTTCACAGGATCCTAGTGACTATAGTTTTGGATAGGAATCCACATTTTATGGCTTGGTTGTGGCAGAGCCTACAGGGCGCCTAGGGCACTAAGTTAACCTTTAGTACCACCTATCATCCTCAGACTAACGGACAGTCCGAGCGCACCATTCAAATTTGAGAGGACATGCTTCAGGCTTACGTTCTTGATTTTAAGGGGTCGTAGGAGAGGCAATTGCCTGTGGTGAAATTTGCCTATAATAATAGTTTTTAGGAAAGCATTAGTATAACACCTTTTGAGGCCTTGTATGGCCAACTGTGTAGATGTCCTGTGTGTTGGGCCGAGGTTGGCAATGCACCTATGTTAGGTCTAGAGTTAGTCTGGGAAATGACGGAGAAGATTATGCTTATTCGTAAGAGGTTGGTTTCGGCTCAAAGTAGCCAGTAGAGCTTTGCCGACCGTAGTAAGAGACCTTTATCCTTTGAGGTAGGGGATCATGTGTTTCTAAAAATATTGTCAAGATGGGCTTTGATGAGATTCGGAAGTTATCTCCTAGATTTGTTAGGCCTTTCAAGATTTTAGAGTGAATTGGGAAGATAGCTTATCATTTGACCTTGTCACTCTAACTTTTCAGGGTTCATAACGTGTTTCATATTTGTATGCTCCAAAAATATGAACTTGATCCTTTACATGTGCTGGATTGGACCTTGTTAGAGGTAGATGAGGATGCCTCGTATGAAAAGAGGCCAATTCGGGTGTTAGATACTCGGGATCAAGTCTTGAGGGACAAGACTATTCCATTGGTTAAGGTGTTGTGGCGACACCATGGAGTCGAGGAGGCGACTTGGAAACATGAAGCCGAAGTCCGTGAAAATTATCCGAACCTATTTGTTGATATTTGAGACATGTATTGAAAATTTCATTCATATTGTAATATGTAAACATTGTAAATATTTTGAGACTTTGAATTATAATATTTAATGTGGAAGGACTCTATTTTATCATTATTACTAACGTGGATGGTTAATGGAATTAACATCCGATGATATTATTGGTTTGATTTAAATTTTAGAGAAGAAATATCTTAAGAGCGAAAGATTATAATAGTTCCGGTCTAGACCCAACCCATTTGATGCTCTTGGATTCAAAATTCCGTGTCTTTAACTATTGTTCATGCCCTTTATCATCTGGTTGGTAGTTAAGTTGAGTGTTGGTTGTGTTTGAAATAGGTTGGGAGTTAGTTTTTCAAAAGAGTTGTTATTCTGTTTGCTGCTTGTTCACTCGAGTGGTGTTTTGGTCACTCGAGCGATCTTCGAGATCTCCTAGTATTTTGCAGGTCTGTAGAAGTTCTGTGAGTAGGGTATCTTCGTTCGAGTGGTCTTTCTTGCACTCGAGTGATCTTCTTCAGTCTACAAAACTTTTGGAAAGGGGTCATTGTACGCTCAACTGGTGTTTTGGTCACTCAAGCCTTGTCACTTATTGTCTCTAACGCTCGAGGAGTGTTCTGGTTGCTTGAGCGGTCTGTGTGTAGCAATTCAAGGAAGGGGATTTTTGAATCACTTTCGCATTCCTCTCTCCATCTAAAACATTCCAAAACCCAAATTTCTTCACTTTTCTCTTTAGTTCTTGCTTAAAACCCTCGCATACACCCTCATCCATTGATTATACCACCATTGTGCTTCGGAGTAAAACATAGACTTATCGAGGAGGCCAATCTAATCAGAATAGATTTCATTTTCAACGCCGTCAAACTTCAACACTTGCTCTTTTCTTTTTCTAACTTTGAGGTGGGGATTTCTTCAACCTTCTAGTATGATTATTAACTTAGTTATGTGTTCCTTGACTAGCATTGAGATTTGAAAATGGAAATTTTGATTTAGGTTTAGATTTTGAAAAGTGAAAGAGAGGCTTTCAAATGAGTTCTTGAGAGGGGTTATGGGAATGCATTTATTGTTGAGTTATGTTGAAATGTTGGAAATTTCTTCTTTAAAAGTATTTTTGAAAGAAAAAGGTGTGTGATTTGAAAATCATAAATGTTTGATTTATGAAAGCCAAAGGAATGATGTTGAATTCTGGGAAGAATGAAACGCATATGTGTTGATAAAGAGGATGGAGTTGGATTTATGTATGACTCTTACTTTGAAAAATTATGAGATTTTAATTGTTGTTGGAAAATTATCTATTGATTAGAAATATTTGTTTTGGGCTATTCGTGGAGGATAGCTTTGATTGTTATAGAAATTACATGAGGATTAGGTTAATTGAAACTAATTATTCATACATCTTACATTGAGCATTGTTTTATACTTAAACATTGAAAATGTATTGTTTTGAAAAAAGGGGTGGTATACCTTGGTGAATCTGATTAAGGGGTGTGGTTATGGTAATTATGTTGGCCTATGTGTCCTTGGTGAAAGTTCAGAAACCTGCACAGTTAGGTGTCGCTCTTTCCGGTAGTACTAGTAAAATGGCTTTGGTAGTGCTTATATAGCCTACTGGCTGACATGTACCTAGAGATTCCTAGTGTTTTGTATCCACTGCCCTATCTTCTAATATAAAAAGTGTATTTTCATGAATTGAAATATATTGATAATGGCATTGCATTGTTTTGCAATGGTAAAGTGTAATGTTTTGGAAAAAGGCATGGCATCACATTGCATTCACCATATGATTTTGTTAAGCTTCATACTTTGTGTTTGAATATCTCTACTAGGTGCTGATGATATGTCTCCACCAAGGACATATCTTGGGAGGACTTGGAGCCAAGAGCTTCTTTTGTTTTGTTTGATGTAATTATTTTCGTAAAAGCCATGGGCTTTAACTGTGTTGAGTTGATCTGACTTTTGTTGTATCCAAATATTGACTCAGAAATATATAGCCATTAGGGCATGAGCTTATCTGTGTGTCCCTTTTCTTTCTATTCATGTACACATGTCATATGCCATATATTCAGGGTATAGGATTTATGAATGTATACATGCATGTTTCATCTTATGTATGATCAAGGAGTATCAATGAAAAGTTAAATATAACGCTAGTGGCATATTCTACTGTGTATTATGATGTGGCTTGTTGTTATTATTTCAGGGCAATACAAACTTATTGCTACAAGGTCATGCCCTTTGGACTGAAAAATGCCAGGACAACTTATCAGAGATTGGTCACGACCATGTTCAAAAATCAAATCAGTAAGACCGTGGAGGTTTACATTGATGACATGGTGGTGAAATCCAAGGAAAAACACACTGATTTAGTCGATCTCGCTATAACTTTTGATGTCCTCCGAAAATACAAAATGAAGCTCAACGCCTCGAAATGCACATTCGACATTAGGTCTGGAAAATTCCTCATCTACATAGTCAACCATCGAGGGATAAAAGCTAATCCCAAACAAACCAAGGCTATTATGAAACTCGGCTCTCTTGGATCCGTCAAGGTAGTGCACAAGTTAATGGGTATAGCAAGGCCAATAGATTCAAGTAGATCTTCCGACCAATGTAGGCCGTTTTTTCAAACATTCTGACAAGGAAAATCATTCAAGTGGACTCCAGAATGTCAACTAGCCCTAGAAGGATTGAAAACTTACCTCGCCTTTGTCCCTCTTTTAGCCACTCTTGTGCCAGGTGACATCCTTATCCTATACTTGGTGATATCCAACCATGTTGTAAGTGTCGTTCTTCTTCGTGATGAACTTGATGATCAAAAACCCATTTACTATGTAAGTAAATCCATGGTCAACGTGGAGACCCAGTATTTACCCTTGGAGAAATCGATTCTGGCCCTTGTGGTGGCCGCCAGAAAGCTAATGCACTATTTCAAGCTTACATCGTTAAGGTATTAACCGAGCACTCCCTTCACACAGCGCTACGCTAAGCAGAAGCTTCAGGAAGAGTCTCTAAGTGGGCATTGGAACTTGGGCAATACGATCTCCATTTCTTACCACAAACGGCCATTAAAGGACAAGTTCTGGCCGACTTCATTGCTGATTTCACAAAGCCAGTTGGCAATGCCGAAATTGAGCCAGACCAATCGGCCATCCCGCCTCAAATAGAATGACATATGTATGTAGGAGACATCTGGTGACTATATTGTGATGGATCATCCAACCAACGAGATATTGGGACAGGAGTCGTTATTATGACTCCCTAAAGGGCAATAGTCGAACAGTCCGTCAAACTTGGCTTTGACGTTTCTAACAATGAGGCCGAGTATGAAGCCCTTCTTGTCGGCCTAAGAAGTTCACTTCAAATGGGAGCCAAATGACTACTTGTCTTTTGTGACTCAAAATTGGTGATTAACTAGATAAAGGGAGAATATGCTAAAAATGATGGCATAGCGACGCGTGAGAATAATCTAAGTCTTTGTTGGAAAAATTTTACAACCATGAGCTTAATCAATTCGCTCGCAATCAAAATACTCATGCTGATGCCACAGCTTGTTTAGCCTTAGCTGTTAATTCATAATCCAAACGAACCATTGAAATGGACTTCATCCCCTAAGCCGAGTATTAGAATCCCCGAAGCCAATCCCATTGTGCATACAATTCATAGATAATTGAGTTGGATGGATCCCATCACTGTATTCTTGAGTTTAGAGCAATTACCAGAGGATAAGAAGGAAACCCATAAGCTCGAAACAAGGCCTTGAGGTATTATTTGCCCCCGAGGGAAAGGTATACAAAAAATCTCAGTCAGGACCATACTTAAAGTGTGTCCATCCTAACAGGATTGAAAACTTCCTAGCCGAAATACACAAGGGAAGTTATGGCACTCATTTAGGGTGCCGATCATTGGTTTACCGAGCCGTCACTCAAGGCTTATGTGCACTGATGCTGAAGACTATGTCAAAAAATGTGAATGGTGCAAGAAATTCTCACCTCTAACACATCTGCCAGTTGAGGAACTGAACTCCTTGACTAGCCCGTGGCCTTCAGTCAGTGGGGTTAAGATATTGTTGGACCACTGCCGAGAGCCCAAGGAAATAAATAATTTTTATTTATTGCTATGGATTACTTCACCAAATGGGTTGAGGCAGAACCATTGGCGCACATAAACGACACCGACATCAAACTCTTTGTCTAGAAAAACATCATAAGTTAATTCGGCATTCCTAAAGCGCCATCTCTAATAACAACACTCGGTTTGATTATGGCCTCTATCAAGAGTTGTGCGATATGTATGGAATTTGGCCCTATTTTTCCTCTGGCTTATCCACGGGCAATGGACGGTGAGATTTCTAATAAAGTGGTCCTGGATAGCATTACAAAGTGACTTGAGAAAGCAAAGGGCAAGTGGGTTGACGAATTGCCGAATGTATTATGGGGATACCGAACCACGCTGAGACAATCTATTGGGGAGACTCCATTCGCCTTATGTTTTGGCAACAAGACAATCATACCATTGAAATCGACTTGCCATCTCTCCATCCGAGGGCATTCGATACTGGCAAAAATGATATGATGCTTGCATTAGACATGAATTTAATTGAGAAGCATCGAGATCATGCCCTTGTCAAGATGGTCCAGTATGAGCAGCAGCTGGCGAAGTCATATAACCAATGGGTACAACTACGCCAGTAGATCCCTAGAGAACTTGTCCTTAAGAAAATGCTGCATACCAACAAAAATTTAGCCAATAGGCGTGACATCTTTGCCTTTTAGACATGAACAACAAAAGGATTCCGTAGCCTTGGAATACAACTCATCTTCGTAAATTTCATCATTAGTATTGATGGTTATGTTAATACCTTCATAAATTTTATCATATTGATGTTTGTCACTTTTTATGTATATTCCTACCTTGTATACGTACAGTCAATTAATGATACAAGATGTTATGTTAGTTCCTTATTTATTTAACTCTGATTGCCTTACTTTTATTCAGCCTCCAAATTCGGAGCACTCTTTATGCTCGGCACGAAGCACCATCAATAAAAGCCTCCAAATTTGGAGCACTTTTGTGCTCAAAGATTTAAATGCCATCAAAATAATTACAAGAGTGCAATTTTAAAGACACAATTAGCCTGATTATTTCGAACAAGCATAACTGATTTTTTTATTAAGAAAACATCATGACAAATTCAAACCACATTACAGATCCTAAGGTTGATTGATGTCCTAGTTACTAAAGTTGAACCCAAGAATCAAAGTGAAGTTTATAACGCCGACTAACTTTTCTCAGGGTTCGCGGCCTCACCGTCATAGGCTTCAAATGACATTACATAGTTCTGGTATAACGGTGAAGCAGAATCCATACCCACCGCTTGAAGTGCCTTTGTCCATCCGTGCTTGAAGCCATGGCTTTCACATCGACAGATGTCATCCAGCAACTTCTCCCTTGTCTTGTCAATGCCGATCTTTCTCTCCTCGAAGAAGCCTTTATTGTAGGCTTAGCTCTCTATAGATTCTCTTACAAAAATGCTAGTCGTATCTCAATCGGTTATGTGGATGCCCAAATTCTACTCTAAGGGTTAAGGTAACGTCACTAAAGAGTCTTTTTGATCAATAGCCAAGTAAGATCTCAGAAGATCGGAGGAATCAATATAGCCTCCTTCTAAGTCCAACCACCTTAGATAGCTAGCTATCTTTTTACAAATTTTAAGAGGTATTAACACAAGGTCTCATAATTAACGCGAAGATAGGCATAGGATTACAAGAGAATATAATAATTTCAATGTTTCAAATCTTAAATTACAAAACGAGTTCCATTACTATTACAATCAAAAAATAAAAGTACAAATAGACTCATAAGCAAAATGGCTGGTAACTTTCTCTAAAACAGACACAACCCCTCATATATCTCTAGCTCTTTATCGGGCCTCGTCTACCACAGATGTTCCTTCGATACCTAGCATGAAACACCATGAGCTTTGAATACCCAATAAGCAGACATACACCCGTCCTTTTTCCGATCCAATACACAATAGCAATTACAACAAAAGGAAGGAAACATGATATTCAAGAAACTAACAAGGGTTACAAGGTTAGCTATTAGTAGTCTAGAAATCCCCTAAAGAGATTTCATCCTTCCAACCACAAGAATCAGACGCGGATTATTCAGTATGCCCTATCTTTTGCTGCTTTGTTGTAGACCTTACCTCGATGCCTACCAACGGTTATATACCACATGTACCTTCACACTTCCACAACTTCAAGGATTACAATGATGAATGACTAACTTAAGACTCACACGTTAAGAAACCTGGAATGAAGCATAGAAAGTAAAAGACTAGAAGGTAAAGAACTAGAAAATAAATAATCGAAAAGTAAAGAACTAGAAAATGTGAAATAAAATAAACCGATTTAGATCTCGTTCGTGGTCCTCGTCAGAATGTAGCCATCAATGGCTATTTATAGGAAAAAAATTCCAACAATAACTATCCAATAAATCCATCTAAAACTACCCACTTTTCCATCTTTCACTTCCACAATGCCACATATCCCTCCTGTTTACATGTCTTCCACTTAGTCACTTTGTCCATCATATTCTTCACATGTGCTTTTTAACTTCTTCCACCTTGTCTTCTATGTTCCACCATGCAAGCCCACTAACTGTGTAACTTCACTTAATTCTCGATTGATCAAGAAAGTGCCACGTGTCCCGCAATAATAATAATAATACTATTTATGGTGTCAATGAACATTACCTCCTCGTGGCTCTTTAAAAAATGATGTTTATTTGAATTTTTGAAAAAGCCAACCAAGCAATCAACTAATATGAGTAATAAAAGTGCTTTTGAATACCACAACAACAAGACATTCAACGAAGTGCTTGGAAGGACACTACACTAAAGGCATATGCTTCAAATTCAATATGAGTGCTTCAAAGTGATCAATTCGAATCAACAAGCACTAATTTGATTGACACCATCCATACCAATCATATTTGGTATGAATCATGACTAGAAGCTTTTGTACTTTCTAGGTGGCAAGTTCAAAATTTCAACATGAGACACCAATTTGTAATCACGAATGCATGCACTTATCGTATGGTGTCCAAATATCGTGGGCTAATACTTCAATGACATAGCAACACTACTATGTTTATTATAAAAAACCCTCTTCGGCTCTTTTTCAGTGAATCCTTCAAAGCTTCTTTCTTTGGCACCCTTTGAAGCTTACTAGAAGGTTCATTATAAAGAAGTATATATTAAAGCTGCCCTGGAGCTATTTCGGTTTAATTTAGAATGCTTAGAAGCCACCCGAAATGATTTGAAGTCATCAACGCCATGTAAAAGTAGCAAATGTCTCACTTGATAATAGCCAATATCATGGCAAAAAAATTATGAGACGCCTCAAAATCTTGAATAGCTGTAATTCAAAGGATGAAAGTCATCCTCTAAAGGTATTACTAGAGGGCTAAAATCATCCTCGAAGGTTGAAAATGCCGGCTAAAAGGCTAATTACATCCTTGGAAATACTAAGAAAGCTTCAAGGTTCTCGGGTTGTCTATAACCACCATTATTTTTTTCTTGAAGTTGTTGTTGATGCAAGATGGAGTGCTTGAAGCTAAACAATTATGGCAAAAGGGCTTTTGAAGAACATACGCTGACCAACAACAAAGCTAAAATGATAGTTGTTTACATTGCCACTCAAGACAATCAAGTATGGCGAAAAAAATCATGTCTAATACATAGCAAAGACCAACTTTTGGTCAAGAATGATGATTTTCACATTGCATGTAGAAAAGAACAAACATGTGAATTCATTGTTTTTTTTTTTTTTTTTTTTTAAAGAGTTTTTTTGCAGTGGTCGCTTCTTCCTTGGCCAACTCAGAATTTCCAGACACACTATTTCACATATAACCATGAAAATAGCTAGGACCATTATTATTGGTCATTTCCATGCTTCCCATTGTGAAAATGTAGGAAAAAAACTCAACAAATATATTTTCTAGACTTTGATATTTTGTTAGCCATTTCATCAAAATTAAATTTTGGTATGAACCATAAATCCAAAATGAATTTTAAACAACGGAGATAGTGGTATATGGTGGTTTTGAAATTCAAATATTTTGAGATTTTCCACTTCATCAAAAAATTTAAATCCACTACCCTGCGGGTTGTTCATCATTTTTAACCAAACTTGGTTTAAAAATCTTGCTCCCTAATAAGCTTTTCATGACTTGGCTCTTTACAAATGGATGTATGAACCCCCGGAGCCATATATGGAACATCATAATTTGGCTCTTTAAAACGGGTTTTGAACTCTCGAGTCATTGATGAAGTTATTTTTTCACCACCTCAATTTCTACCATAAAAACTTGCAAACATTTTGTAAAACCCCACAAAATTCAATCATTAAAGACTTTACAAGAAGGGTTGATAACTCATGTCTCAATTGGCAAATTTCCATATCAAGTTAATGAATTACTCCAATTAAATGGTGTATTTTTTTCTTCTACCAAATAATATGATAATGAAGTAACAACTTGCAAATTTTCTTCATCGAGAAAATAGATCTCTTCTTGAATATCCAAATTTTTTCTTTTACGCTAATATATTTCATATTGATAAATTTAAATGGCAAAATCCAATTTGTTTGCCATTTCTTCTTCTATGCCTTATTCAAGGCGCTCATTTTCTCCTTGTCGTTTTCGTCCAACCATAAGAATGATAGTCCCACGGGGCATGCCAAAAATATATGTTGCCTTTTTTGGCTTTTGAAGGTTAAAAATATAATTTGAGCATGCCAGCAAGGATCAATAAGCCTTTACAAAAATAATAAATGTCAACCAATTAATCAAACAATTGGTTCGAAGTTTTCTTAGCCTCATTGAAGAGGACTTTTAGTGGTGGCTTGTTTTAAGAGAAAATTTAGAAGAATTAATCACAAATTAAAAGAAAGAGGGAGAGAAGAGTGTCAGAAAATATATTTCATTAAGTAAACAAGTGTTTATAATTGTACCTTTGCACTTCCACAGTTTCCAAGGGGATTATAGTGATGAACATACTAACTTAAGACTATTCCTAAAAAACTAGAATGCAAAGTATGGAAAGTAAAAGACTGGAAGGTAAAGAATTGGAAAATAAATAATCGAAAAAGTAAAACAACGGAAAATGTAAAGTAAAATATATTAGTTTCTAATCGGTTCTATGCTCAGAATGTAGCCATCACAATAATGGCTATTTATAGGAAAAAATTTCTAGCAATAACCAATTTAATAACTACCCACTCTTCCACCTTCACTCACACAATGCCTCTTTCACATATCTCTCCATGTCTTCTACTAAGTCACTTTGTCCATCATATTCTTCACATGTGCTTTAACTTCTTCTAACTTGTCTTCCATGTTCCACCATGCAAGACCACTAACTTGTAACTTCTCTTAAAAGTGTCACGTGTCTGCAATAATAATAATAATAGTAATTATAATATTACTATTTATGGTGTCAACAACATTCTTAATTATAACTTTTTGTTTTTTTTGTTATGACATATATGTATTGTTGGCTATGATTTATGGAGCCTGCTTTGATTTTAGAGTTAGGTCAGTGGGATTATTAGTGTAAAAATTGTCGCTGAAAAAGCAAGATTATTAATGTGGTGGAATTGGAGTAAGGCGATTAAGAAAATTTGTGTTTATTTGATAAACTACTAGACTAGTAAGAATTTATGTTTGTTTTGCTCTTCTATAAATCTTAATTAACTATATAAGCTTTTTATAAATACCTTTTGGTATTTTTTTCTTTTTTATATATTTTGGTATTATATTATTTTTAATATATTATAATTTTGGTATAAATATATTATTATACTATTTTAATATTAAAAATTATTTTTATATTAGAGCATCAAATAAGGGACATAACAGCTTATTTACCTATAATCCATTCGGATTGATTTGAATACTATCTTTTCCATAGAATCTCGGAAGGCCATTTTGTAGCGCTACCAGAGTCAGAAGGCTCAGAGCTCTAAACGACAAGCCATGGGGGCAGATTAAAAAAACGCAGAAGAGGGAAGGAGGGAGGGAGGAGAAGGAGAGGGAGAGGGCAGGAGGGAGTTCAGAAGCGCTTCAGAGTCAACGACGTAAGCTGCTTTAAAGTAGCATTTTGAAAAAAAAAAACGCGGAGGGAAGGAGGGAGGAGGAGGAGTTTCGTCCTCAAGCCTCGCTGGGCTGCCGCCGCCTGCCCCTCGGCTGGCTGCCACCGCGATCACGGCCACCAAGGCCGGCAGCCTCCAGCTTCGGCCCGCCCAAGGAGAGGGAGAGGAGGTGGAGGAGGGAGGGCGAGTGAGTGGCGGAGGAGCTCGTGTCTGCCCCTCGCCATTAGTTGCCGGGCCGCTTCTTTCGTCCTCGCTGTTGCCATCACGAGAGTCATTGCTGCTGTCACAGTTCTCCGTATCATCCCTCCTCCTCGCCATTGCTGCCATTGCCCTCGCTGTTGCCATCACGAATATCGTCACGCTGTCGCACTTCCTCCTCACTTAAGCTCCTCCTCCTTCCTCTCCTCCTCTCCTCTCCTTCTCCTCCCTTGAATCGCCCCAAAACGACGCCCTCTTTGTTGAATCATTTCAAAACGACGTCACATATGGTGAGCGTTATAGTGCAAGCTTGAGAATCTGCCCCTCAAAATCACGCCGTTTTGGGGGCTACAGACAAGTATAGTTGAATCATCAAAACGAGACGCCGTTAGCTACAGTGACAAGCACAGCAGAACAGGAGCCAAGCAATACTACCGAGGATCCAGATTCCTTCTCCATATGTGATTGTGGGTTTGGGGTAGGTGCTGTCACAACACCCTACAGTGACAGCCAACGCCACCGTTTTGATTTTTATGATAAACAAATAAATAAATAAAAAATGCACTAAATCAAATTTCTTCAAGACCTACCCCAAATCAAAAATTTCCTCAAGACCTACCCCAAATCAACAGCTCTCTCTCTCTCTCTCTCGATGTGCATGCTCGCACAATTGAAGATTGATCCACCTTTTTTCTTGACCAAAAACAAAACCAAAGCAAAAATAAATAAATATTTCGATGGGGTTAGAGGTCGTGATAGCACAATCCTCTAGGAGCATTGAAATCAATAATTTCTCCGGGGAAAATTAGTGGCAAAGTGACTATGGATTGCTAAGAACCCGACCCATTTCTCGGGCGTACATCATCTTCCTCCCCACTACATCGATTTCCAATGACTTGATCCAACTCTCCACCAAACTCTCATCCCTTGCATCGCCTCGCCCCATGGATGGCGCCATCAAGTCTTTGTCATCATTATCGGTGGTGGTAATCGAGGTCGCATCAGAATGGTGGCAAGGATAAAAGGGACCTTAATCTTTAAACCATGATGATGATAATGAAGTTGATGAAGATAAGGATGATGGTGAGCAATTTGATCAAGTCTTGAAGTCGCCATTTCTATGTCTGAAGGACCAAATCAGTGCTTTCACTGATGATTTTTTTTTTTTTTTTTACAAATCAAAATGGTGACGTTTGCTGTCACAGCACCCCAAACCCTGGGATTGTTAGTCCCCTCACTATAGGCTATTTCTAATCTCTTGGTACAGTTAACCCCATAATCATTTGTCCAAACAAGCATGACTCTCATAATCTCACCTCACTGCTAATTCAATATCATGCCCTATCACTCAAAACAAATAGGATCATGTGATGTTAGTTATGATATTATTTTTATTATGATTTATTGTTTGGTTGTATGTCCTTTTTTTTTTTTTATAATTATAATTATCATGATATGAAGTTATACCATTTGTAATAATTAAACTCACAAATAATATATCACACACCATTTTGGCATTACCTCAAATTTTATAGTTTATTTAAGTTATATCTAACTAATAAGCTGTGAACATAAACTCCACTAGGTAACTTGGCATAAATTCCAAAAATAAAAAAATAATTTTTTTTTTAAAAAATAATTCAGATAATAAATTGTATCAAACAATAGCTATGAGTTTATTTAAATTATTAACACAGAAAAGTTTTAATTGCAAGCTCTTATAATTTTTTTATACACCAATATTTATTTTTTTGATATTATAAATTTTATTTACAATTAAAATAATTTTGATACTCAATCAATCAATCAATCAAATCATATAAAACTTCATATTTTTCTGAACAATATATTTAAGGGACATTTACATATGAGTTCTAATTTATGAACTTATATTCCATTAAGTTCTAATTAAGATTTTTTGGACCTTCAAGTCCGATTAAATTTTTAATAGTCGGAATTGCCCTTTAAACAATGATTGTTCGTCATTTATGATTATCTATAAAGGATTCAATACTGAAAAATATCAACTTTCAAATTTAAAAAAAAAAACTATTGTTTGGTTTTTGATTTACATAAAACATTTTTCGTAAAATTCTACTTATTTATTTTATTTTTTTTCAATGAATTTTTAATAGTTTATGAAATTTTTATTTTTAATTTTTAAACACACCTAACATAACTTCACTTAAAAGTATAATATTTGTAAAAAAAATCTTTAAAAATTTACTAAATACCAAAAATAAAAGAAATAAAAATTCAGTATATTTTTCATATTTTTGTGTATTTATTAATTGTTAAAAATATTTTTTCACAAATATTTTACTATTTAGATACATCTAAGTAAGGTGTATCTAAAGAAGTAAAGAAATTAATTAAAAGTTTTAAAATATTCACTAAAAATAAAAAAAATATGAAATACAAAATACAATTTCTAGAAATCTAAATTTAGAAAATTGAAACTAAATACACTGAAAGTTTTTTTTTTTTTTAAATGAATTATTTTTTTTGTGCAAAATTGAAATTTTTGTATCTATATAATAGAGTATGATGATGGAACATTGATGTGTAAAACCCAAAAAATAAATAAATAAATAAAACTTTAAAAATGAAAAACTCGATAATGTTCTTAGTTTTAAAACTAGAAAAGAAAAAATTGATAATATTCGATTTATTGGATAGTTAAATCAAATCAATAAGTAGAAGAGCAAAAAACGCTTAATCTCATACTCTATTTTTTTATCGCTTAGTGAAATAATTATCAGAACATTACTATGCAAAATTGATAATATACTTAATTTTAAAAATTAGAAAAGTTGATAATATTATTAATTTTACTAAATAGGACTTATCGGGTTCAAAAAATTTTAAATAGGACTCCAAGTTATCATAACATTTGTAAATAGAACTTTTAGAAATTAACCGTATTAATGACGATCGGGGAGGTGGGTTTCGAACCTTGCTATTGAACGAATCGCTTCGGTTTATTTTGATGAACTTTTTCAAGACTTCTAGCTCAAGTTCTCGAGTAGAATTTCTTGAGCATGTGCCTCTCATTGTTACCGAGGCCATGAATTCAACTTTACTTGCTTGCTTATTGAGGATGAAGTGAGAATTGCTTTGTTCCAAATGCATCCCACAAAGCTCCTCCCCCCTGCCCGATGGTAAGGGCTTTTATTTTTTCAAAAATTTTGGCATATTACCAATGACTGCTTAGGTGCGGTTTTGGGGTTCCTCAATGGGGTATATCAAGACAAATATTTGGAAACGATTGAATGGTTGGAAAGAAAAGTTTTTATCGCTGCGGGCGTGATATTTTGATTAAGGTCATGCACAAGCTATTCTCGCTTTCATCATGTCCCGCTTCATGCTTCCTGGGCCTTTGTCATGAAATTGATTCAATGATTAGTCATTTTTGGTGGGGACAACGTGAGGAAGAAAGGAAGATCCATTGGCTTAGGTGGAGCAAACTTTGCTTGCCAAAGTCGGTACGAGGTTTGGGGTTTCAGAGTGTATGGAGGCTTTGGGTTTCGTAGTTTGCGGCTTTTATTAGGGCTTATGCTTGCAAAACAAGTTTGGCGCTTCTCACATCCTGAGTCCTTGGCGGCGTTAGCTTGCTTAAATCTCGGTATTTTCCTAATTCCTCTGCTTTTGATGCTTCTTTGGGTTGTAATCCATCTTTAACTTGGCGAAGCATTCATGGTTCGAGATCTCTTACAACTGGGTTGCATTGGCAATTGGTGATGGTCAAAGAGCCTGTGTTTGGGGGACCAATGGATTCCACGGCCGCCCTTCCGGCTTTATTGTTCCACCCACGGATTCATGTTGATGCACTCTATTTCGATTCTCATAGATAGGATAGGGATGTTGGAATGAGGAGATCATTACTTCTAGTTTTTTCCTATTGATGTCCCTACAATCTTGCAATCCTCTCTACCGTGAATTGGCCCGAGGATACTCTTTTGTTTGGCATTACTCAAGAATGGATTTTTACCAAGCTCAAGTCGGCATATCTCTTGGAGTTGGCTACCTCTAATACTGACATGATTGTCGTTCTTCAAAGGCCGATGAATTTTGCTTTTTGGAATATGGTTTGAAGTTACAAATTCCTTCAAAAATTCGTGTTTTTGCTTGGAAAGCTTGTCTCGATATTTTGCCGCTAAAGCAACTGATTAAGAAACGATTCTCTTCGCTATTGTGAGGTATGTGGTGAGGGGGTGGAAACCGTATACCACCGCTTTGTTTCAATGTGAGTTTGCTCAACGGTTTGGTTGGTCGGGTTTAGATCACTTATGGCAAATGGGGTTGACATGTGCTTTCCTTGACCGGATTTGGCAAATCTCTTCATCCCATGGTTCCACCGTTTTGGGCCTTGTTTTTTCGATATGTCAGTATTTGGTTACATCAGAATCAAGTGGTTTTTGCAAAAACCCAATAGTCTGCGGGGGAGGTGGCCCATTGCCTTTAATAGTTTTTTTTTTTCAATTTTAATGATGCTCAGTTAATCCTCCCCAGCTTTTGGTATCTTTTGTCTGCTCGTTGCCACCACCGTGGGATTTTTAAGCTAAATTTTGATGGTGTAATTGGCAAAGAACAACATGTCTCGTCTTGGTGTTGTTGTCAGAATAATTTGGGCTAAGTCATGGCTTTCTTTCTCAACAAAGTTGGCCACAATTTGATGTAGATTTTGTGGAAGCGAGGCGCCTTTTACGCTGCTCGGTTTGCTCGCGAGCTTGGTTTTGCAGATGTACACTTGGAGGGACTTTGACCGTGGTTAATGCTTTCATGGTCGCCAATTGTGATGAATTTGAGCTTGCCGGGTTTGGTCCTCGATTATGGAAGCTCGCCAAGTGTCGCCCTTCTTTCATTCCTTTACTAAGAAGCCATGTTCGTCTGATCGGTAATGTAGTTGCTCACCGGTTGGCTAGATTGGCTATACTTATCCGGTTATGGTTTGATGGAAGAGGTTCCGACTTCTTGTTTTACTGCATCTTGATGTTGTTGGCTCATGACTTCGCTTTTTATTTGGCTCTTTATTTCGTAGCTTCTTTTATTCAAACACTATCTAAAAAAACCTTTGAGCGCCAATCAGCTCAATGTACTAAATTGTGCCATGGAATGTGATTCCAATGCGTAAATTAGATTTTACCATCATCAACCGATATAAAAACTCACCTAGCCTCCTCTCAACGTTCAAGGCAAAGATCATCTTTGAAAGACAAAAGTTATTGAGAAGAGAACTTAGTTCAAATCAGAGCCATTCAAAATCAGGAATAAGAATATGGGTGCCGAACTCTCGCCATGCAAAATGCACAAGCCAATGGGCAGCTTGTCCATGAAAGCTTCATCGCTGAGAGCTTCCCAATCTGTGTTCTTGCTTTCCATTCCTCCGCCAGATGGAGGGCCCATTTTGAAGCCTCCAAAGCAACCTGCCAACCGTAAGACTCTTCAAGTCTTTAATTAAACGTGTTTTGCAAAGAAACTAATTATGTAATCGGACATAACACAACCTTTTCAGATGGGTGTGGAACCCGCCTATCCAATAACATTATCATGGTGTTTCCGACATTTTCCATGTTTAGTAGTTAAAGTTGATATTATTTATGGCTCTACCGATCTCGTTGTACTTTGTTTTCTTTTTTTGTTTCCGCTTCGTTTTTGACTAAAGATGGTTATTGACTTACTACCGTGGTGTGTATTTTGTCGCTCATGGAACCAACTATTATTGAGTTTGTCGCCAAATACACAGACGTTGAGTTCATCAAGATAGATGTGGACGAATTGATGGTATGGCTCTTTTTCACTTACTAATTATAGATATTTAAGTCTACTTGTAAACAAGAATTTCACAAAACAATCACAACACCTCACGATGATTGTTTGTATGAAATTTTTCTGCAAGTAGCGTAATCCAATTAATGACTAAAGTGAATGAGTCAATCAATAATTTGGATTACATTACAGGATGTGGCTCAAGAATTTGAGGCAGCAATGCCAACATTGATACCGATAAAGAAAGGAGAGTCATTGATAAGGTTATCAAGTTAGAAAGGAAGAGCCGCAGAAGAAGATTGAGAAACACAGGCTAACTATAACTATGCCTAATTGCATTAGCTATGTGTGATGGTCCAAGCAACACTATGGCTTATCTATTGTATCAAGTTGCAAATTGCAATGTGAGATAACCAAATACTATAATAAAATGATGCATCATGAGCATTTGTACTAAATATGTATTATAAATATAAAATAAGATCACATATGTGCTTTTTTATGACAACTTTCTTGTACAATATGGAAAATTCTTAAGTGTGTAAGTATATATCATATGAACTAGCGTAAGTTCTCATTAAATATGTAAGTGCATACCATATGCACTTTGCAGTATGGTGCATACCATATGCACATATGATATGCACCCTTAGAGAGGTGCACACCATAATATTTTCTAAACTATAAATATACTTTGATTTATTTTGGGTATGGCAATACTTTGGTTTGTTTTGGGTATGACTTATAAGTTAAAATTAACTTAAATATGAATTGTCTCTTATGATTCTGAAAATTGCAAATATTCTTTTGTCGAATTTTTATTTAAAAATTTAATAGAAAAACTAAAATTTTTAACTATTCTCAGATAGAAAAAATTATCTAAATTATTAATTGAAATATATTTCTGATATCATTAAAAATTATTAATTGAGTTGATGATTTATTAATAAATTGATCATTGTTATGTGATTAAAAATTTACAGGGACAAGATGTAATTTTTAAAATTATAAAAGATAATTTATATTTTAAGTAAACATTGTATTTGTCATTTTTTATAAAAGTGAAAGGGTTAATTACATCCTAGTGGGTGCCGATAATCTATATTTTAAGTAAAAAGAGGGCTATTAGCACGCATCTATTTTCTTAGGACCCCCTATCTCTTTTATTTTTATTTTAATTTCAATTTTGTCCAAACATAAAATTTCATTTCTACCATAATCCTTAACTCTCTAATCCTAATTTTCCAAAACCCTAACCTTAATTCCATCGGGCGCTTTTTAACACCCATCATTGTCAACGCCACTATTATCACCATTATCGCTGGCGTGTTGTTACGCCCATTATCATCGCTTCGCAATCGTCAATGATGGATCGCCGCCATCATCGATCGAGAGAGTGTGTGTGTGTGAGAGATATATCACGACCATCACCATCGCAACGCCTACATCTATAGTTTTCATCGTGATCTACCTCAAGTATCGCTATCACTATCAAGTGTAATTTCACTACTATTACAACCTAATTTCCACTTTCAAATCTAGGGTTTTGAGGAAAGAAGAAGAATAAGAGGAAATGAGGTTAAAGGATATAAGGTTTTAATGGCAGTTGTGTCATGATATGGGTTACAATTTGAAGAAGAAGAAGAAAAGAAGAGGATGAGGTAGGGATGGGTAGTTATGGAAACGATAAAGGAAGGAGAGATGATTTTTCAGATAGCGGTGGTGCAATGGTGGTTTGTCGGAGCTGAGACAGAGGAGGTAAGGAAGAAAAAATAGAACAAATGTCGAAGGTGGGTTGCCAGACGCAACAATGAGGTGCTTGAGGCGTGGTTAGGAGGGAGCTAGGTTTGGGTTTGGGTTTGGGTATAGGTTTGGGTGAAGGTGAAGGTATAGTTGGTGTTAAGGTGGAGGTTTAAAGAGAAAATGGTGGGGACTCATTTTGTCGGGTGGGGGTTTAAAGGATTGAGGACAAAGTAAAAAGGTAAGGACAATAGCAACCTTTCAAAAAAAATATGGGCAAGTTAATCGACACCCTTTGAGGTTTGCATTGAATATAAATTCTCCTCAACGCTTGGAGAAATTACATTGCCTTCCCTAATGTTAATAGTTTCATTACACGGCCTCTATTAGTTTACCATTAGTTGACTTAAACGTGGGATGATGTCAAGAATAAGTTTTAGAAAATGGCAATTTTACCCTTGAGAATATTGGACCATATTTTCTATGGTCTCTTTTTCTTTCAAGAACTTTCTACAAATGAAAAGTATCCATTGTTAAAGAATACCAATAACAAATGTTAGAAGAAGGCCAATAGCAAATCAATGGCAAAATCCCATACCAAATCGAAGCCCCAAAGACAAAATAAATAATAAAAACAAGATTACTAGCATAATTCCACCAAATAAAATCAAATCCCAACTCAAATTGATCATTTTATATACAAAGAAAGAGAGTAAGAATGGGCAATCAAGAATGGTGAAGGGAATGAAGATAGATTGGCAATGCCACAGATACCCACAAATAAATCCATCAAAATAGAAAAGCAAATCAAATAGAGAGATCATGGAGAGGGGTTATGTAACTCCAACACCACCGGAGCTATAGGGGTTGTGTAACTCAACTATCGTTGTTGTGCAACTCCATTGCCGCCGGCCGCTGATGCTACGCTACACCATTGCATGGGCTTGATTTCATGGGGTTAATTTGGGTTCAGCTTAGTGGCAATGGGGAAGAAAATGGTAGATCACAATGGCGGTGGTGATTTAAGTTAGACTAAAGGTGGCGGTAGAGGTAGGGTTTGTTGAAAAATAAAAACCCAACGCAACAACAAAGTTCTAGATTGAACAAGAAACTGGAAGAAAGAAGAAGATGGTTCATGGAAGCTTCATGGACGATGCATGGTCAATAGCTTAACAAAGAAGAAAAAATAAATAATAAAAAAAAAACATAGGAATAGAGGTGGTTACAGCTCACAACCTACAGGATTCACACCTGAGGTTTTGCACTATAAATAGACCATTTAGGTTGTTGTATGTAATGCAATGAAATGAAGTGAGATAGAAAATAAATCTTAGAGATACTACTTGTATCCAACAACTTAAGAAATAAAATAGTTTGTTCTTCCTTTCTCAAAGGGATCTCATTCCCATATCTCATCAAGTGTAATTTAAATTTTCCATTAGTGTTATCGAGCCAAGGTAACCCAAATTGCTAAAAATCTACAAAATAGAGGAAGAACATAGCAAAATTCAATTTTTCCCAAATATCAAAGTTCTCAAATCCATTTTTGAGTATTCCAAATTGAAGTAGCCATCGAGAGGATTCCAACAATGAAAAAATCAAGCAAATCGGCTAAAATGAAGCCACACAAGTCGGTCAAAATTTGCCCAAAAAGTCAACTCTACTAAAGAAGACGATCGGCGCCGACCTAATCACCATCGACTAACATCATCATCGCTAATCATCGACATCATCACGAGCCGCTAAGTCAAGTTAGTTGAGCCGCCAAGTCGATATCATACTAACGTGATCCCGACGCAAGGAGCAATTATCCAATGCCTCGCAAAGCACAAATCTCAACAGATTTGAACCATCGATTGTTTTTGGTCAAACTAAGCCATCCTAATTCAATCACAACGCATCCAATAGTCATTGCCAACTATTTGATCATTTTGGATACATCCGTGTGGTCAAAATTTGTAAATTCAATTCAAAAAATTATAAATTTTATTTTGAAGACCAAGAATAAAAATATAGTACAAATGGAGTACAAAACGAGAGAAAAAATAATGTTATCCAATTACGGAGAAAGAAGATTGAGCTTTATGTCTATTTTGGAATATGTGATCTCCAAGACGTATATCGTAAGATTTCTTGTATAAAAAATTGCCTAAAGGAATTCAAGACAAGAAAAATGAAAGATTACTTATACTATTGACAAGGTCAATACATTCAAAGATTTGGAAGCATATTGAAGATTCCAAATGCCCGCAACAAGTTTGAAATCAATTGACGACATCGCTACCAAACATGCAAGAAAAGTCCTACCCGCAATATTGGGTCGATGCATTGAAGAAGATGAATTGAAGCGAAGAATATGAAGGTGTGTATTCCAATCGGTTACACAAGAGAATGAAAGTAAAAAGATAGTGAAAAAAAAAAAGATCAAGAGGCCAATATGATAGAAGAATTGGCTGAAGAAGAGCATGATAAAGAAAGTGTTGACAAAATCACACCGATTGTAAAAGAAACAGAAAATTCAGAAGAAAGAATATCTAAACAAAGAATAGATACAACAAGTCTAATTAAACTTGATGATGGATAGATGCAAACCCAAGGGGTTAATAAAGGAAGAAGGGAAGCAACAGAACTTTCTAAAGAAATCCAAACAGAGCATCGAAGTTTGACAAAAGATCAAAGTGGATTGGCAGAATTCCCAAAGAGGTCAAGGAAAAGGAAGATTCACCACCTATTAAACAACTGAAGAGCTCAAGTACGTTGTTGAATATGTGAAATTTTGGACACTCTAAAAGGACTGCTGGTATCAAACACCAACATTGGAGAAAAGAAAGTCTATTTTATCAAAGAAGCGGACACTAGTTCCATTAGTTTGCTTGGTTACAATCTCAACATGACACCAGAAGAAGCCTGGAGCAACTGCAAACCAAAAGTCAACCATCTACGAATTTTTGGTTGCAGAGCATATGCTAGAAGCCGTACAAATGCTCGCACAAAGAACTTACCTTTAGATGACAGCAAAAAACAAGAGTCACCAGACATGGAGACCGTAATGACGCCACACTTATCTCAAGAGGGGATAAACAAAGTATCACGAATACAAGACATCTATGACGTAACCAAATGCATCGATGAAGATTTTGATTTATTCTACCCGTCCACAGGTGATGAGACAAGAGGAATTGAAGAATCTCAACAAAAGGAAAAATGGAAAAGTTATCAAGAAAAACATTCACCTAATGTCTAAAAATGAAGAAAGTCTAGTGCAATGCCCATACCGAAAAACAATTAAAGAATGCAACGCTAAAAGTCTACCACAAGTACAAGAGAAGAGTCCAATATATGGCATACAAACACTTGAGGACAAGAGTAAAAATCCTCACAAAGAAA
Source organism: Camellia lanceoleosa (assembly GCA_025200525.1). Taxonomy (NCBI): domain Eukaryota; kingdom Viridiplantae; phylum Streptophyta; class Magnoliopsida; order Ericales; family Theaceae; genus Camellia; species Camellia lanceoleosa. The sequence continues at coordinate 101,608,482 of CM045769.1, read as the reverse complement.
AAAAGAAAGTTATAATGCTTGTAGTTATTAAAAGAATGAAGAAACACACCAAATTGAGTTTGAGAGGGATGTTGAAAAATACAAACCCAACTCCATAAAATTCTAGATTGATCAAGAAGTCGGAAGAAAGAATACCACAACCTTCGTGATTCACACCGAGGCTTTGCACTCATAAATAGACCATTAGGTTGTTGTATAAAATGTAATAAAATGAAATGAGATAGAAAAATAAATCTTACAGATACAACTTATATCCAACAATTTAAGAAATAAAATAGTTTGTTATTCTTTTCTCAATGGGATCACATTCTCATATCTCATCAAGTGAAATTTAAATTTTCCATCGTGGTTGTGGTAATGGTTGTACTAATGATGGGTTGTTCTAGTGCAACACCCAAACCCAATCTATGACCCAAATTCAGCCACTCACCTCTCTCGGCCTCCATCATCTCTCTCTCTCTCTCATACCTCTCTTCCATGGTTTTCTCTTCATTCATTTTTTTTTTCCACTCTATTTTTTAATTGTGCCTCCTAATATGTGTAATCATCTCAAATCCAATTAACTATGGTTCACCCAAAGGTTCTAGTGTCACGACCCAAACCCGCCCCTATAGGTTTAGCATCGTAACCGGCCAGTAATCCGTAGATTACCAAAGGCCTCTGAACAGATTAGCAAACAGTAAGGGGCTGCGGAAGCAATAATACAAAATAAATAAGGTCCAATGAGCTGTGATAACGTACATAGGACAGAACATTTCAAAACTTATATGTATATATGCACAAACATGCCAGTCCAGGTACACAATATTTACAACATGTACAACCCAAGACCTGTCTTTACAAAACATATACAGAGACTAGCATGAAATACAAAAACAGCCATAGCATTAGGTTGATCGAACCTCCTGGAGGCACAATGGATGGTTGACAAAAAATGTAATGTAAAGTCGCAACTTTGGCCCTAGTCATGTGTCGTCTCACCTACATACATAATATAAATTGTGAGCGAAAACCCAGTGAATAATAATAGAGTAAAGGGTTTCAATGAATGAGTTTGTACAGATTCAGAAATCACAATCTAGATTTGCATCAAATTCATCATTTGTCCATATCATATATATAGACAGAAATCATAAGTCATGATTAATTTACGTGATACATTCATTAGCATTAATGTAATCAATATAGAACGTGATACGCGCGAGGTTACGAATAACCAGCCCATAAAGGAACCTCGATCCTGCAATGTAACGTAACAAAAGTTGAGCCCTCGTGACAAGGCCTCCCAGACAATGTAACAGAGTGCGCAGAAATAAGTTCTATGAAAGAACCTCCGATAATGGTAACAGCCATAGATATCACATGATGCTAAGGATGTCACGTAAATACATATCGAAATTGAGCAATCATTCATTGTACGTAATATATCATTTAGAAAAACATATCTTGTTTTATCACATAGAAAGTAGATACAGCTTTGAACATAACTTTACTAAATTATTACTCAGCTTGGCCTTGAAATGCAGATGGAGCAGATGATCACACGACACGTGACACGTGACCTACATAACACATAAATCGGACACACACTTGAAACACACATTCTAATCACACAAAACTTACGCCGTTGGTTCTTAATGTTTTTCTAACCTTAAAGCCTCACTATAGAGTCTTAAACATGGCCTAGGAATGCCTAGGATGGAATAAGGATACAAAGATGCCTTGGAAAACATTTTTCAAAATTTGCTGAAAACAGGGGTCTCGCTCGAGCGTAGCTTTCTTCGCTTGAGCGAGCTTTGCCAAAATAGAGGGGTCGCCGATCGAGCGAGACTCTTCGCCGAGCGTCTGTAAAAATGCAAAAGTACTGGTTGTTGAATTTTACGCCGATGCCCTGATGCTCGCCGAGCTGAGGTCTCAAGTTCTTTCGAGTGTACGCTCAAGGCACTAAAAACTTGAGAGCTAATTTATGCTCTGCCATCACTTAGCTCGAGCGGAGCTCTAAACAAACGATGGTCACTCGAGCGAGGAAGCCAAATTCTGGAATTTCCAGATTTGCCTCCCAAGCTCAAACCAAGCGTTCAACTACCCAAATCTCAACCTCTTGGGCCCATTTTCTGGAAAAACACTTTAAACTCATAGTATAACATGTTTTAAAAAGATCAATTTGAGAAATCAAAACCCAAAGGTGAGTCAATTAAACACAATTTCAAACAAACTTCCAAGAAATATTAAAGAACAAAACATACAAGTGTGCATTTGAATTCAATGCTCCAAAAATGTAACCAAATGCAAGATTACACTCAAAATCATAATGAAGTCATGGACTATAACTAGAATATGGTCTTGCATGCAAGAATTTCCATGAAAACACTTCAAATTGTTATGATATGGACATACATGCATGATTTAAGCTCTAATTCAACATGTTTAATTCAATTTTGTCTTAGATCACTAATGTCACATGAATCATGCAAGAAATTACTTGAATTCACAATCAAGAAGGTAATTCTCCTACCTTAAGTCTTGTATTCCAAGTATGGAGGCTCAATTATGAAAATTCTCTACAATTCTTCAAGTTCCAAGCCAAAAACTCTTGTTGAAGCCAAGTCTCTTCTCCTCTCTCACTCTTCACGCTTTTGTCTCAAATATGGCCGAGGAAATGATGTATGGAGTATGCTAATCAAGTCCCAAACAAGTCTCTTAGAAGTGGTCCACCAAGGACAGCCAGAAATAATTGAACTAATATAATTTAGCATTATTTAATCTAATTTAATCATTCTAAATCAAATTTTAATTAAACTTACCATAAAATTCTATAAATCCTAACTAATACTTAACACAAAACAATTTCGGAATCGGGCGCCGATAAGGCTTTCAATTTGTAGTTCAAAGTTGAAACATGAACAGATCATTTTATGACAAACAGATAGAAACACAAAGATAATGCAATACACATGCAAATTAATTCTAGATTCCTTCTAAATTACTACTAAGCATAATTAATCATGTTTTAGCATTAATCTGAGGTCGGAGTTATTACACCTAGTTATGGCCATGGTGTTGGTGGTGAAGGTTGTGAAAGTGAGATATGGATTACTAGTTAAGGTAACGTGATTAAAGTAAGGCGAGAGGGAAGGAAGTGAAAGGGTAATATAGTAAATTCATACCTTTCAATGTAGGGTTTTATTGTCATTATACATTTTCTCCTTCACAAGAGACAAGGTCTCGATAAGCGTGTAGTGTAATGTCTCGCACATCAAGGAAAAATTTGTATCAAGTACAAGTCTTGGGAGGTATTAGTGTAATTTATCTAAAAATATATATATACATTCATAAAAGATTTTCAATTTTAATTATTAATATATAAAGTTTCTCACTAATTTATAATTTTTTTTTTGGTTTAAATCACGTGATTTTTTCAAAGTAAAATATGTGATGCCTAATTGATTTCTTCTCAATCTTTTCACTAGAAGTAAGATATCGCCTCGCATGTGCAAAGCTATATTGCAGGAATGATTTTGGCTTATTTTCTAGCTTATTGTCATGTCTTATATATTTTCTAGAAAATTAGTGAAACATCATCTTTAATTTTGAATAGTAAGAGATATTTAATGTTTTTTTTTATTTATTAATTAAGATATCTCGATAAAATTTCTTTTGTGATCATATTAGAGAATTTTAAAATTTTTCTATGAAATCGTAAAAAGAATTTCGTGTTGAGTGAAATTTCTCGGTTTTAATTTTCTATATAAAAATATTATAGGATCCCAACTACTTATATATCCTTTATCTTATAAAATTTGAATAGCATTGACCTTAAAAAAAATTCCTCTATTATTTCAAAATATTAGTTTCTTTTTTTAAATTAAGGACTAAAATTTCATAATTTTTTTATTTTGTCCTCTATTTAAATTTATTAACATTATTTGAAGTGTAATAATTGTACTACCAAAGGATAGTTTTGAAAAGTTAATAGTTTTGGATTCTCTAAAATGGACTAATATTTTAGAACAAATGAAGTACTATCACTACTAGAAAATTTCCTTTATGACTATTTTTTTGATCGCTTGTTTGGTCATAAAAAAAAAACAAAAAACAGGGCTAACATTTATTTCTCCTATTTTCTTTTACTTATTTGCTCCATTTCCTTAGTTTTGCCCTAGCTTGGCTCGCTCAATCTCTCTCTCTCGCCGATATGAATCTCTATCCCTCTTGATCTCAATCGATTGATCTCCGATCTCGATCTCTCAATCTCTCTCCCTCTCTCGATCTCTCAATCCTCTCACACACTATCTCGCTTTCCAGATTTGCGACACATTATCTACTCTCTCTCTCCGCACTATGCTGATTCGTCGCAGAGAAACCCTAACTCGCCATGGAAAAGCTCTCGAGCACTCAAATGCAGCAGAGTAAGCTCACCTCTCATGCTTTCACCACGCACACACACACACACAAAGACTATCTTTGAGCTTCATTGTGTACATAGCGCCCTATCAATGCATAATTACATGAATGCTTATATGCATATGTATATGTATTCAAGATCGCAATGCGTGATCTCACATCGGTTTTGTTTTTGCTTCTTTGTTTTTTACTGCTTTCGTTCTTTGATCCATAAATTGTCGCCGATTTATTCTCATTTTTTGTCCTTTATGATGTTTTTCGTGTTTATTGGTTGATTAGTTGGTTTGAGAAAATCATTGAAAAACTTTGTGGCTATTGCTAGTGGTGATGCCTCCGAGGCCTTTGTACAAGCATTACAAGAGAATCATGTGTTTAATTTATTATCTTTTTTAGTGTTCAAATTATAATCTTCTCTCCAATTGCTTCATTATTATGAAGCAAATCATGTGTTTAATTTATTCCTTGTAGCACTTAAAATGTTACTAATTAATTTTATAAAGTATAGCAATCAAAAGTGGAAGCCACAATATTTGAAAATGACATACAAATGTTACAGGCACCTCAAGATTTGTACATCCGCAATATCAAATGCACAAGTGTAATAGCATTTCTTTTAGTGCATCAACTATCTTGTTTCATTTAGCAACTAACATCTTTTACTTTGATAATGTTGAATTTCGCATTCTTTTTACATTCTTTGGATTAATCCCGGATCTTTTGGTCTTTTCTACCAATTGTCACTATTAGTTTTCTTTGCATTTGAAATGTGCCCACATTGTACTAATTTCATCTTTCTTTTTCTTTTTATATAAATATAATTTTATTATTGAGTATGTAGGTAATTATGATTTGAAGGTTATGCGCCAAGAATACTATATTAACGACAAAAAGTCAGAGTATGCCCATAATAATCCATCTGTTTGGATTTTTACTTATTATTTTTTTATCATGATAACTCTCAGAAGCTAGCATGCTCTGGCTTTTTTTATTTTTTATTTTTATTTTTATTTTCTAAATTTTTGTTTTTGAATGTGTTTTTTTTTATTTTTTTTATTTTATGTTCATCTCTCTCTCTCTCTCTCTCAATAAGAATTTAATCTTGTTCTCTCTCCCTCTCTATCCCTCAATCTCACACACTCTCCTTGATGTTCTTCTAGATCAAGACCTCTCATGTCGATATCCTTCATCCTCCTCGTAAACACACCTGCCTATGTACCTCTATATATTATGTATTGGTGAATTTCAATGTTTACTCAGCACTTGAAATTGTATAAGGAAAAGTTTGCTTTGCAAAGTAATTGTTGTAGTATAAAAATTTGACACAAATTTCTTTTTCATTTGTTTCTCCCGGTTTAACTCGCTTATTGAATTATATCATTTTGAATACAATGGGCAATCAATTAAAATTTGTCATCTGTAAACAAGTTCATGTTCTTTTGTTCCACTTCGAAATAGTTTAGTGTGACGCATCCTCGATGGGTTGTAAACTTGTTAATCATCTCAGAATTTGCCTTGCCTCCTACTATAATAAAATTTCCATAAAAGGAACCATTGTCAAGTGTAGTAGTTTAATTTAATTGCTTGTACCGGACATTAGAGGGCAATGTCAATGTAATGCAAAGGATTTGATTAAGATGTTTGCACCGAATTCACAATTTTTCTAACATCTCTCACTTGGTTATGGTTATGGAATTTAACAAAAATCATAATTTTGTTCAAATCTAAATGCATAAAACATGTAATTTAATTAACACCATTTTCTTTTGCATATGCATCGTTGATAATCAATTTCTTATCATCAAATTTGATGTCGCTATTGGTTGGTTCTTGTGGTTAGAGATATTACATGTAAGATTTTACTAATTTAATTCCTATTGCTCATAGATCAAATTAGTTAAACAGATGGCAACTAACAATGTTATATTTTCAAACTCTTTAACTAAATCATTGATAAACTTATACCAAATCATTGATAAACTTAATGTAGCCCCAACAATTACTTGGAGTGATTCGATGATGCTTTTAAAAAATTAAAAAATGATAATGTCTTATCTTCCATTCCTTTTGAAGACATGGAGAGGGCAATTCGGGGACTTGGTGTCACAAATTCTTCTATTCTCAAAGACATCTTCTCAAGGCTTTGAATTTTTCAAATTTAACTTGATCAGTAATTTAGTAACATCTATTTTATTTGCATTGCAATATCTTGTTAGGTTTTCATGTCTTTTTTTTTTTTTATTTTATATTTTTTTATGACATATATTTCTCACTATATTTTTTCACTTTTCAAAAAAAAAAAAAAAGGAATAGGAAAATTCCTCTCATCAGATTTTTTTCATGTTGTCACCTCACTTTTTATCACTGGGGTATTGGTTGCTCACAAAACAATTATGTGAGGCCAACTTTTGACTACGTAAGACTTATATGGCTTTGATATACGTAATGGAAGGTTAGGTTGTCTAGCACAGTTTATAGTATGTCAATGATTTTATTTGCAAGGTCATATTATAATAGATTAGAGAAAAATTGGCATCCACCAAAGGAATCCTAACAAGTAGTTAATTTAGACATGTTTTGTGAAAATGATCAGAGATACTTTCATTCCCAATGATACAAAGATTCATGATGATGGTATTTGTAGTTAAACATCTCTAAGTATATTGGTTTCTTACTCCACTCGCCAATAAAGTCTTTTCTCATTCAAATATACTCTAGTTATTCTTGTTAAAACTAACAAAGTCACACTTCTTCACAGAAGGATTAATATCATCCATCGCCCCAAATTATTCAGTGAAAAGCATCTACATAAAGCAAAAGTGTCAAGAGTTATTATATTTCTTGATGGAACCAACATGCTCTCCTTCACTTTTCTTTTTTTCTTTTCTCCTTTGAATGATTCACCCTCATGTATCAAAGAGATATATGTCATATGTTTAAGTGTTCATGTAAGTGTATAATTTTGCAATCCCTATATAATATCTGCCAAGCGAATTATATTGTCTCATTTTATTATTTCTTCAATAGTTTTATCTGTTACAACTATAAGTGTAAGGTTTGTCGTGCGTTTCACCTTTCCTCTTTGTACAAGGTTCAAGTTTTAATAATAATGTTATGCTTTATGTTCTTATAAAATGCACTACATCTTTGATTAATAGAAATACTTATTTGACACATCTCGAAAGATGTTTTTTTTTTTTTTTTCTTTTTTTTTCTCCAGAAGTTTTTTAATTGTTTTCCCTTTCCCACATTAGAAGTTTTATACCCGCAGATGTCAAGCATCGTGGGTTTGACCGACAGTTCGAGTATTTATATCCCCGCCTTTTTAGGTATCATTAATTTTTTTGGTACCGCAGATTGTTTGCATATTTTACTACGTTTAGAACTTACTGTAATTCAAAAAAATAGGATATTTTGTGCCATGGGAAGTAAATTTATGAATGCCTCTAATAATGCCAACATTTATGATTGGATCGTACATCAAGTTGAATGATGCGCTAAGGTATAGTTACGTTTTTCTCTTGACCTACTAATAATGGGACATGGGATTGGCATCTACCCCCTTGCATCCTTGGTGTTTGGTCTCCGGGGATTAGTCCAATTGATTTATTTTTTGTCATGGTCGTTGGCCCTTGTTAGTTTCCTTGCTATGGATGTAAAGGTGAAATGAACCATAGGCATATACAACTGTAGTCATTTATATATATTGATTCCGAGAACTTTCAGGTATGCAACTTCAATGATCTTTATGCTTGTTGGACGAATTTGGTAAAGGCACTCTCTAACAAGGTTGGTTTACCAAGAATAATTTCTATCCTTTTGATATGTCATGCAATAAATGTAATTTTTAGCTATCATACGCTGTTGTTAAAATTCATTTCAGATGGCACCGGTCTCCAGGAACTATAAATCATTTTATCACTTGCTATATGATCCTCCAAAGGTTTGATGCTCCTCTAATTGCTATCCAACCAGAAGTTTCTCAATAAATGCAAATTCATATTAAGAAAGGCATTCTCGAGGCCACCCTAGGTTTGCCATAGTCACATTTGTTTTTGATAGGCAACTTGTGATGGGATATGCCTACTAATTTGCAGTGTTTTGGTTTGCACTCACTTGACTGAGATGTTTGAAAGATAGTTGCATACAAGAGGTATAAAAACAAGACATTGCATTTTTTTAAACCTTTTTAAGTTATTAACTATTTCAACTCAAGGCAAGTGGACACATCTATATATATATATATTATTTGCGTAAATCGATAACATTAAGTATTACACCTGTGAGTAACTCTAAGCAAACCTAATGATGGTACATGAGTATTGAAGATATTGTATTTCTACATAGGTGTTATTTTTACATATCGTGGTTGACATCTCGCTTAGCAGAGGCGATGGGGATTCTACCAATTATCTCTGTATTTCGCTAAGGGTTTATCATCCGCCAGGCGAGGATGGGGTCCGGCCGGCCGGTGTAGGGGGTCCGCTGTTGGTTTCATAGATAATTCATCGGCCGTGGGCTTTTGGCTCTTCACCTCTCGCTGTGCTCTCGCTAGGTTGCTTTGTGGTCCAAATTGGTTAGATGCTGGCATCTCCATTTTGATCTATCTTGCCTTGGGAGAGTTTGCCACATACTGCTTATAGGCTTTGTCAGGTCCTGATGGTCGCGGCATTTATGCTTATTCGCTTCAAGTTATAGGTCATGCAGAGTGCTTCAACAAACTGCTCTTGGACTTCTCTCTGGGCATGTTTAGTCCTCGTAGAAAGTCCCAAATTAGAGGTTTATTTGTTTCTTCCTCTCGCCACAACTAGCAAAGCAGAGGGCTTATGTTTGATGGTGGAGTTGTTTGGCATTCATTCTCATCTCGGTTTGTCAGAAGCAAGGTAGAAGCTCCTCTATCCTCATCCTCATTGAAGTGTCCATACGGAGGTGTCTCAAAGCAAGTTACATGGTGTTGTCCACAGATTGGTCCTCAAATGGCTGCTGCGAAAGGTGTGGTTCAGACCGCCATTTGGATAGTACACAATGAGTCAGGGTATGGATACGCTTCTAATACTAGACTTACAAGGTGTATGCTTCCAAGATGGGTTTGTCAGTAGCAGTGTGTCAATCTTGAATATTGGATATAAGCATCATTGACTTTCATGGAGGGGATCTCGCCGCAGCCTTTGGTTCTTCGTTTTTTCTTTTTTTTCCCCTGCTGGTCTCTTTACAATCAACTTGGGGTGCTAGCAAATGATAGGGTGAGCCTTTGTACAGTGGCAACCTCTAGTTGGGATCCTTGGTATGCTTGACTGTGATCCTTTTGGTACTTCTTCCTTGATCGATGTAATTTCCTTGTACCTTGTACTTGTTTTTTTCATCAATAAAGTTTCAGTTTGCCGATCAAAAAAAAAAAAAAAAAAAAAAAGGAAAATTTCATACACTTTAGACAAATTCTACCCCATCATCTTTATGCAGCTATTGTTACACATCATCCTGGTTCGGATTTAGTTTCCAATGTGTTATCTTGTTTCAGAGTACGTGTATTTGCCGCATAATGTTAAGTGGAGGAGCCTTCCGAGGTAATCTTCCGTATTACCGTAATCGTGATTATGAGCTTACATGATCTTGTAATGTCGAGTAAGTCGCTCTTCCCAAATCTCTAGTTTTGTTATTAGTTAAATCTTTATATGTGATTTTTATTTTGGGCAGCAATATGAGTTTTTGGGGTAATTCATATCGCCTACAAAGTGAAGCTCTGTAGTGAAGTAAATTCATGTTGACCACAAGAATCGAGAATGACTACTAGAAAATTGATTTTTGCTATAATTATTTTTTTTATGACTACTTGTTTAGCTGTCGAAAAGTGTTATAAAAAAAACCTCCAATATATATATTTTAACATTTATTTCTCCCATTTTTTATTTATTTATTTGCTTTATGCCCTAGCTTTCTGGCTCGCTTCCAACCCCTCTCTCTCTCTTCGTCATTCGCTTCAACACGCTTCAACACGCCACGCCACGGTGATGAATCTCTATCCTCTTAATTTCAATCAATTGATCTCTCAACTGGCTCTCGCCTCTAATCTCTCAATCTCTATACCTCTCTCGATCTCAATCTCTCTCAAATCTCTCTTTGTATCTCAAGCATACATTATCTACTCTCCGCAGTAATCGAGCTAATGTATCTGTCGCAGAGAAAACCCTAATTCTCGCCATGGAAAAGTT